>NDGM011249255.1:0-16979 GCA_002564305.1 Octomys mimax
ACCAATTTGGTTTGAAACTGTCTCACTGCTATTTGTTTCTCAATAAAATTATGAAAAAAAAGAGGGTCTTCAAATAACTCTCAGAAAAAAGATTAAGGAAGTACAAAATTAACAGCAAATTTCTTGAAACTACAGCTAAGAACAACTTAACAGGTTAAAATAATAAATCTAGTCCAGGCAAGACCAGATCATCCATTAAGAACTTTATAAAACTCCTGTCCTAGATAGCTAAGGACCAATGAGCAACATTTAAGCACACATGCTGCAATGGGCTGTATCACTGAATGCTCCTAAAAGGTTCACTATCATTGTTCTATAAGCTTACTTTAGAGAGAATGAGTGCTTATAAACTCTTGTAATGATTGATATATATATATATATATATTCCTTGTTCAATGACCTCTTTATGGAATGTTGCATAATGACTCACCACTCATGCTGTACACCTTGTTTATAAAGCCTCAATGCTTTTTAGACAATACACCATGTTTATGCAGTAATTTTTGCTGCTTATACTGTACAATACAGTACTTTAGTTTTATGTTGCTATACACTGCAGAATTATGCCAATAAAAGCAAAGTCATCAGGCTGAAGTTTCCTTTGATGAATTCTTTGTTCTGATTACAATAATACAATTTATATACACACTATATACAGTCCCAATCAATTCAATGATCTAGCTACAGGCACGTAATTTTGTTGCAAACTGAAGAATATCCAAAAACTTTTTTCCTGCTTTATGTCACATGTGTAGTTCATAACATACTTCAAGTTTTCAACTACCACAAAATGCACTGACTTAAATCAGAAGAGAAAAAAAACTCAGGGGCCGGTGAACTAGCTCAGCACTATAAAGCACCTGCTTAGGCAAGCTTAAGCAGGCTGAGCTGGCAGGAGGGGGAGGAGGGAAGAGCGAGCGAGCGAGCGACAGAGCTAGAGAGCAAGAGAGCGCACTCCATTTTAAAAGCAATTCATTCAGATATTATTTGGACTCAATTGAATAAACTTTTAAGAATATAGGTTCAAATTACTTTGTGAATAAGAAGTTAAAAATGTATCCACAGAACATTTTAAAAATGGACAGTTCTGTCTGCTGAGCTCTTACAACTTTTCTGAAAGAATTTACAAAATTGTTATTTTTTTAAAATTAAATTTTAGAAATTCTGTCAAAGTACAGGACAGTTTAGTAACTAAAAAGAACTCTGTATCACTTTCTAAGCCTTTGCACATGGAGGAGATATATTCAACTACAGTTTCTTAATTACACAATAAATTAGGACAGATATTTTCAAGAGAGTTCTGACCAAGTATTTTATTCATATTGAACATAAAATGGCTTTTAATGTACTATGTTTGTATCATGCATGTTATGTATGTATATATTTTGAAGTAAGTATGGCATTCAGTGTTAATGTTCTAAAATATATGGAATTAAAAATCTCTAGGAAATATTTCTAACATGTTCAGATATGTGATTATTCTGAATTTATGTACTGAATAAATATGTCCGCAGTAGAAGTTGTTTGGTCCAACCATTACAATTACTTTTTGTGATGATCCTTCTTACTAGTGGGCTATTACAGATTAAGGTTTTTGTAAATGTTCTGGATATACAGTAGGAGGTATAATTGAAAGATACAATGAATGCTTAAAATTTACATTAAGACACATGGCAGGTCTACTTATACCAGTATTACCACAATCATGGGTAACAGTAACACATTATGCTGCAATTACTACATGACAGGAATTTACCAACATGGTATATATGCATGTCAACCAGTGAGTAAAACACTGTTATTTGGTAACTGGCTGAAATCAGACTGTTTTTCCACAAAATAAATGATAAAATGAACTTTAAAAAAAAATGGAAGAGAAACACAAGTAATTACTTTTAAACTATCAGCTTGCTATTTATTCTAATGGTGGAAATTACTTGAAAAGGAATCTGTCTAGGAATTCCGATAGTCAAAATATTTATATAAAGATCAATTATCTATTATTACCAATGATTCAAAAAGATTCCCCTTCTTAGGAAGATGTATTACTACTTTGAAAATAAACATTTATTTTCTAAGGTCTCAGGTTGTTGAGTGGTTCAGGGGAAAAAAAAAACCTTATGAAATGGTATTTATCTTTCTAGGATATCAAAATTCTGAACAAATTTAATTAAATAATCTCTAAAGGACAACAAGGATTTTTTTTTCTGAATACACACACAAAATACGTAGCTATCACCTACATTTATTTTAAAAATATAGGAAGGGTTACTGCTCTATTATCTCACTACTGTAATGCTAATTTCAGTTTGTACAATCTTACAGTTTTTTTACATTACTCCACTGTAATGAAATATAATAGCATATATATTTCACAAAAGGTATTTGTGTTTAACCCATCTTATAAAATGCTCAAAAAGACTAAACAGGCACAGAATATACAAATATATTTGTGCAAGAACACTTAAAATAACCGAGCAACTTAAAGTTATATTTTCCCCTCACAACTAGTTGCAAAAGAGAAGCGATACATAATCTATTTTTATTTACTAAGCAAACACAAAGAACACTAATACAATGTTTTAGCCTCTTACCAGTCTAATTATTTAACTACAGGATGACCAAAACTGACACTCTTTGTTAATTTTTATAATACAACAGGAAATATAAAAATGACAATGTAAATCAACTGGCTGAAATGACACCAGCCTCAGCAATGATGAAGATAGTATATAAACAAACACTGTCTGAGTACTGCTCGAAGTAAACTGTTACGTGGTTAAAACAGAAGCATCTGAAACTAATTGTTATGGCTTGTGTTTACATGTCCCCCTAAAGCCTCACGGGGTCAGAGGTGGGGCTTTTCAGAGGTGGCTGGATCTAGAATATGAGAGGCAGAGTGTGTTGTTCTGAGATGAAGGGTAAGTAATCATTAAATTAGTCCACTGATTGGTTTGGCATAATTTTAGGTGTGGCTAATCCCACCTCAAAGGCAGGTAGTAGGGAACGGATACAGGGAGCCTGCAGTGGCCACTACTCACTGCAGTCACTTGTTATTTTGTTTCCTTCTGCCTGCCATGAACCGTTTTTTCTCTGATGTCCCTGTACCATGACACCCTGACTGGGAGCCAGTTGTAGCCGTTCAAAACATGTAAAAGATGAAATTATTTAAGAAATAAAGGTGAATTCGGCCTATTTTTACAATATTTTTCCTTTCTCTTGTCACGCAAAAATATGATACATTAAAAAATTTAACACACAGTTGGAAACACCAGAAAAGTTTATTAAGAACCAGGCTGGGGATAGAGCTCAGCAGTACAGTGTCTGCCTGGCAAGCACAAGGTCCTGAGTTTGATTACCAGCACACACACCCCCCGCCAAAAAAAAAAAAAAAAAAGACCCAAGCAAGGACTTAAGGCTTAGCTCAGTCAGAGTGACCACCTAGCATGCTTAAGCCCTTGGCTTCTAAGGCACATGATGCAAAACAACAAACACTTAGCTTATAATGGAACGAAGCTTTTCATGGAAAACTGTACACTTGAAAAAAATGAAAGCATAGCTAGGGCTTCACCATCTTTTATGAAGAACATTTTATTCCTACATCTGTGAAACTTCCACCTAAACCTTAAGATCACAATAAAAATGATGAACTATTATCAGTTCCTACAGGAACTTGAAACATGCTTTGTACAGCACCCAAACACATGTAAGTATAACCAGATGGGTAAACACACACACAACTACCTAGGGTCAAAGGAAGTAATTATGATAGCTCATTATTTGTTGCTTGATGGGAGTTTTTCTGGTATTTTATTCTTAAATTGGTTTTTAAATGAGTTGCAAATGAAGTTTTAAACTTCTCAGTAACTATAAAATCTTGACACTGCCATGTACTTAATTTGGGTATTTTAAAGATTCAATAATGTATCTGGCCAAGTGGTTAGGAGACTGTCAAAGACCTACTAACTACTCAATGTTATTCTTTCCTGTAATGTTTAATAATCTTAGTACAAATTATAAGTAAAAAACATGTATCATTATTCTTTTAATCTTAAATCTTCCTTCAAAATTTGTACACCAAGAAATAGTCAATGTTACTAGTTT
The DNA here is from genome assembly GCA_002564305.1 of Octomys mimax. NCBI lineage: Eukaryota > Metazoa > Chordata > Mammalia > Rodentia > Octodontidae > Octomys > Octomys mimax. Next base: position 4,105 of record NDGM011249255.1, read on the forward strand.
GTAAACTTAACTGAACTACAGATCAAGAGAATCCATCAGAAGGAAGTGTTAGTAACCTAAAACATTTATTACAGTAATAACAAACATGCACAAATGATGCCAAAAATACTAGAAAATTAGAATAACTTGTCAATTACAGTGGTATCTTGGTTCATGAACTCAATTCTCTTCATGACTCTGGTCGCAAACCGCACCAAATGAGAACCAAATCAAGCTTCCCCTTCAGGTTAACAACTGAACCATTAAAACCACCAAACCTGATTCCGTTCTCTTCTAACCCAGTTGTGACCAGAACTGCACAAAGAATTAAGTTCCATGAAACAAGGTACACTGACTGCTCTTGCACATTTGTGTTTCATTCCATATATTATCAGTTACAGATTAAATACAAATGAATAGCATAATTGTTATATGTTCAAAATCAAGTATTTCTAATAATCACTGTATTATAACAATTTTTAAAAGAATGATGGAACTAGTGTGTCAACCACCAATCTTGAATTTCATAAGGATAGAAACACCAATTTAAAGAAAATCTTAATACTGTCAATATCAGCGAGTAATAATTTCTCAAAGACATCAAATAAAAGGAGACTGTAAAATACCACCTGAATTTATAAATCCCTTTGCTCATTTTATTTACAAAATACCATTTTTCTTATATTTTCTTCATCTTGATTCAAAGAACTCAACAGTTGTAAACTTTTACATTATATTTGCATTAGGTGATTCAATTCTACCACAGGCCAAGGTAAAACATAAATAATGAGAATGAGACTGAGTAGAACAGATTTGATAGAAAATTTCTTCTAGTTTAAATTACTTAAAAGACGGTATAAAATGGGCTATGAAAAAACCCATATGTTATTCCTATTACCTGTCTTACTTGTTAACATTTCACTGTTTCTATGCAGTGCCAAATTAAAAGGATTATTTTAACCCTAATCAATGAGCATGTAGGCCTTAGGCTGAGACCTAGGTATAACAACAAATTTGAAACAAAAATATCTTATTAAAAATTCAGAAGTAGTTTTTTCATTAGAGCTGTTCTTACTTTGTTTTGGGACATTAAAAATTCAGAAGTATTTTTTTCATTAGAGCTTTTCTTTGTTCTGGGACAGTGGTATATGAAAGGTGAGGTAGTGAAAGGAACAACTTAATTTTAATTACACTTAGAAAAACACCTTTGGTTTATAACAGCATTCATATGCTTTTTCACCAGAAAATAACACAATTCGTGAAATTTAACAATTTGTTAAAAATCCAAAATAAAGCATTCATCATATTTACTGAAGTTACACCTTCCCATTTAGTGAAATGGGGGAATAGTGGTATTAGACAATAAAAATCATACCTAAGAGGGATGTCTCCTTGGCAAATGCTGCAGCAATAGCTGGGTCCAACGCAGGCTGTCCATCTCCAGATGGGAGATCAGGTCGAGTATAATCCCTACTTTTATCATTGTTGTATTTTACATTCAAATTCACAAGTTTTGAAAAATCAATCCTTAGTGTACAGCAAGCATTATAAATATTCTGACCATCTAGGGCCTGTAAAAGTGAATGAAGTGTATTAGCAATCTTAAAGCATGAAAATTTGCAAAAATGGGAAAGTTTCAAATTTTATACTTCACACAGTACTGTTTCTGCTGTAAATGAATTAGGTGCCACCAAATACTATCTTCTTTAATTAGAAAAATGCTACCTAAGTCTTTTAAAATTTTAAAATTCATGCTAAAACTTTTAAACAAAAAACCATGGAAGTGTAATCTTTAAAGTACTTGTAAGGGTCACTAGTTCAGTTTGTCCACCAAGTTAGGATTTACTAATTTGCATAATAAACTATTATTCATACTGAATGACAGTACTCAAACAACAACTGTATAACGTAACTGTTGTGTGAAGCTGCCACAGAAAAAATTATTATAAAGTATAACTGCAATTCCTATGAACTATGGTTAAAAACATCTTAAAAGATGAAATCTTGGGCCTGAATCAGAATCCTTTGATGAAATTAGCAAACCCAACTCCAGGAAATTTCTGGAATAGAAGAGTATCAGGCCATAGGCTAAAAGCCTGAGTTGATTTAGGTCATTCTAAGGAAATTCTATAACTCTCTCATAATCGATTTCTTAATGTGGAAAACAAAAGGTAATGGCTACCATGCATAGTGTTATTCTGAAGATTAAATAAAGAACAGCACATGTGAAAGTACATCGTAAATTATGGAAACTATGCTGCTGTTAGGGATATAATGTTTTCCTGTTGCTGCATCACCATCATCGTTAGTCCATCTGGATATAAGCTACGAACAGACTATAAAACAAGGAAATACAAGGTTAACTTTTCATTAGAAAAATAAATATGTCCTTTTATGGAACAAGTAAATCTTTAAGTATACAAAGCTTATAATTCAAGTATCCTCACTCTCCGGAAAAGTAAATCTTTCCCCTTAATACAAAAAGTTATGTTTTATAAGACTATACTTACCAAGCTGAAAACTAACCTAAAAATAACACAACAGAATTTCATCCATTACAATACAGTATTTGTTGTAACTCACAGGATTTCAGAGACATCAAAAATTTTATATTTGGGTTACATAAGGTACCTACTGTCACATAAAATAAAAACACAAGTCAGGGAACAATTCTATCACCAAGTATAATATAAACCAGTGATGGTAAGTGAACCTTTTAGAGCTTTCAATATACAGTGTTGTTGCACACGTCCCACTACAAACTAATCCAATACCCTGCTATAAAGGCAAAGAAAACACTGAAAATAGGCATCCATTTACTCACGTAACATTTCTATTGGAAAAATGTGAGTCAAAAATAATGTGTTTCAATACACTACACAAATATAAAAAAAGAATAGTAAATTTTACTCATTTATTATTTTAATATTTTTAATACTAAGTATTTGTAGTACATAATGATTAAATTTTCCATGGGGAATTCTTCTTTAACTGCAACTCTACTCCATTTCTTTGTACCTTTACCAGTTATCAACCATTTATCCTATTATTTATATTTTAGGTAACATCAAAGAGAAAATGGTATCTTGCAAAAAAAGACATGGCTTTGAGAAATGGTATCAAAGTTAATGCTAAAACTACTGACAGCAAACCACTAATCATTCAACAAATTAGGCCTTTTCCAAAAAAAAAATACTGAGATTGTACAATACATTGCCAAATACATTGCCAAATTATCCACAATAAATTTGCTATCTGATAGAAAAACCCTGTAGAGACATCTGACTTTTTTTTTCTTAACTTTTAGAAAAATCACCTTCATGCAGGTGGAAGATAGACAACTACACCTGAAGTACAAGAGCTGGAGAAGCAAGCAAACTAGATGTAAACTAAAAGAGTTTAACAACAGAGGACATGAAAACTAAGAGCTAAATATACATAAAAACAGAAATTAAGGGATTTTTCAATAGGTGGGTCAAGTAAGATCATTAGTGAGGTCGACAATCAAATTAAACTCATATATATACACAATGCCAGGAGATAAGACTAGCACACAAACCATAGTTTTGCAATCAGGAATGTGGTGATCATGCTGAAGCAAAGATTTATGATAATAAAAGCTCCAAATAACGTGCACCAATACTTTCTGAATATGCTTACTCACAATGGAAGTTTAGACAGCAAGCAAAAACCAATCAGAAAAAAAACTTAAGTACATTTAAAATTTATGACTAAAACATCATCAAAAGGCAAGAAAGCTGTCAAAGACAAAAATGTACAAATAAGCTACCACAAAGAAGCATCATATATAAATATAAAAATTAAGAGTCACAAGAATATTTGTTTTTATGTCAATGTTTACTATTTCTTGCTATGACTTCCTTTTTGAAGACTGTTGGGAATCTGATTTAACAAGTGCATAGAGAAAACTGAAAGCTCTAATTCTTTAAAATGTCTAACTTTTACCAAGACAGGAAAACATATCAAAAATCATGAACATAAATCAGGCTTGTAACACTAATAAAATATTTTTACCAATTATTTACTAACAAAATCCCACTCTAGATTATGTAAGATTTTCATAAAACACTCTAAAACCATAGGTTTTATCAAAAATCTCCATTCATATCAAAAAATGTGAATACAAAAATTATGAATGCTAAAAGGTAAGTAGAATTAAGCGTATCTCAAAGAGAATGTTTGTATAGGAAAGTGAAGGGTGATTATTATTAATCTCTCCAAATTTCTCAATAAAGTAGTGAGCAAGCTAAAAGAATGACAAAGCTTAACTGCTGCAAAATATTTTACATTTTTAACTATAAAATCTAAGGGAATAAAAAAGAATCTACATCTACACTAAATTAAGATGACTACATAAACACATTTCCAAACACATACTATCAGTCCCCTATGTCTATCATTAGATATTTCTAACAAGAGTTTAACACTCATGAAATGTTATTTCTAAAAACAAACAAAAATTATCATTTCCAAAGAACTGTCAACTAGGCATGGTGGCACTTGCCTGTAATCTCAGCCATCTGGGAGGGTGAGGCAAGAGGATCTCCAGTTCCAAACCAATCTGGGCAACTCAAGATCATATCTCAAAATGAAAAATTTTAGAAGGGCTATGCATATCCAGTGCAAGGCCCTAAATTCAACCCCCAGGATCACACAGACAACAGGAACAAAAATATAAAACAAAAAACCTTAAAAAAAAAGCCCAGTGATTAGGAATGAATATCTTGCTATTAAAAATAGGTGAATACTTCTATGTACCAATTACTTTTTCTCAAAAATATTTTTAAAAGGTACATTAGAAATCCAAAGGAAAACATACTGCATGCTAATAAATCTCAGTTAAGACTTTCTAAAAGGTATCAGGGTGTTTTCTTTCACAAGCATGAAAATCATTTACTTTTTGATAAGAACTATTACTAATATTTCTGATTATCACTCCAAACATACACACTCAAAAACTATAACAAAGAACAAAGCAGAGATGGGAGTTCCTTCTCATGTAACTTACAGTCTACAAAATAGTCACCACTTAACAAATAATCACAAAGATTTTAACGTAGTTCAAAGGATAATGTAGACCTGAAAAGACAAGTCTACACTGATACTTAAAAGAGGAAAATAATCAGAGGTTGAACACAAGGAAATGAAGAGAAAACACAGTATTAAATGGAATTGCAAGGGCCGGCCAGATAGCTCAGCCAACTGAAGCGCCTGCAGAACGCAGAGGCCAGGGTTCAATCCTCACATGCCATGCTGGACCCACTCCCGGGGCACATGATTGAGACTGAGCGTGGGAGCACCTGCCTGTAATCCCAGCACTTGGGAGGCTGAAAATAGAAGAATCACTACAAGTCCAATCTGTGTAGTGAGACCCTGTACAAAATACATTAATAAATAAATGGAATTGCAAACTGAAAGCCTGCAAGATCAAAAAATCACGGCACATGCAAACTATTTAATATAGCTAATGATAGGCGTACAAAACCAAGTTAAAGAAAGAGATAGTTTCATACTCCATATTAATGACCTGTGGACTTATTCTAAGAACAAGTTAGTCACTGAGTTTAGAATGGATGTAATGTTGCTTTAAATTGAGGTCACTCTTAATACTTTATGGATAAATAATAGCAGTAAGGGAAGATGTCAAGAGTATGGAATTTAGTCAGAGACCAATGAAGCAGAGATTTGTTCAAAGTGGCTGTTCACGGACCAATAGCAACTTAGGTCACTGCATGATGAGGTCTCTGTGTAAACATTTGTATCATCATTAACATATATTATAGATAGAATTATGATATATTATAGATAGAATTATGCTGATTTGTAATTTGGCACAACCACTGTAAAGTCACAGAGGCCAGTATTGTTTAATAATAACTATTCCAAATGGCATGTCAAAAAAGGGCATACTCAACAACATTTTAGGAGCTAGGACAAATATTTTACGACAGAAGAATAATAATTTCATGTTTTCTGGCCTGCCAATGAGACTGACATTGGTACTTGGCATGGAGAGACACAGAAAAGCTACAAAGAGAAACTGAACAGAGCCTAAACTTGGAAGATGTCCAACATTCTACTGGATTCCTGGTGTGGATCTGAGCTATAAAAAGCAGTTAAGAACACCAAGTGTACCTCAACTGATGGAGTAGGTGAGGTTTCCTGGGTGGAAGGGGAGGAATGTGTAGCAAGAAAAAACCCTCAAAGTAGGATAAATCTAGGTGAGAAATGTCAGAGACCAAATAAAAATTTTTGAGTACTATACACTGCCAAATGTTACCTACATGTTAAGTGAGGTCAAAATTAAATAATAAATATAACTGGCATTTAACAATTCATTACTGGTGACATTCTGAAGTGTAATATATGTAAACAGTGCAGAAATGAAATTATAGAAGGTAGAGAAATAACTTGAGTCTTACACACACCTGACGTGTTAGTGAGAAGTAGTGAAAATCAGAAAAGAAACTACAGATGACCATGCCAACTCTTAGGAGGCAGGAGAGAATAAGACTTGTTGGGCTGGCCAAATAGTTCAGCAGATTAAAGTGCCTGAAAGCAGGCACAGGACCTGGAGTTCGATCCCTGGGCCTGCTGTGCTGGCCCTGCCCCAGGGGTGCACTGAGAAGGCAATTGATACTGGGCATGGTGGCACACACCTATAATCCCAGCTCTTGGGAGGCTGTAAACATGCATATCACTATGAGTGCACTCTAGTAGTGAGACCCTGAACACCCTGTAGACCCTTCCCTAAAATACCAAAAACAACAACAAAAAAAAATTGTTTACTGAGCTTAGATTAAAAAATGATGTCACTTTACTAGACAAGTACTTGGATAATAGGTCTTGTGAGAAAAAAGTAATGAAGATTACATCCGATATTTTCCTGCAATTAAGCAAGAATGAGGAAAAGACATGGTGAAAGGCAAAATTTCTGATACAGTCATTATGAAAAACAGAACATGTTGATTGAGATAACCGAATAAATTTTTCAAATGGAAGGGCCACTTGTAGGCAATGCTCCTGAATTTAAACTGTTATCAATTGTCAGACTATATGATATTTCTTAGGCACAGCATACAGGCATGAAAAATGCATATCACTGAAAATATCAAAAGATCTACCAAGCAGTCTTGATTACAAATTAATGGAAAAGGAAGCCTGGAAAATAGTAAGTAAAATAAAGCTGAGGTCAACTATTACAATATAAATATAAAAAACAATCACCCGTTCCCTTAGAATTAACTTCACATCTTCACAGAGGACCTGAACAAGTGATAATTAAACACTCATGAATACTTACAACTTGATGCTCATTATCAGTACACAGGCTTATAAAATAAAATCTCTAATGTAATGTTATTGAGGTATAATCTTCTTTGACCATAAGATTAAACATACCTATAAATTACTTCAGACAAGATATACACATAAGCTATTATACAGATAAGAATTAGTCCCAATGTGGTATAACTGTTAATCAAATTCCATTTCACTGGCCCTTTAACAAGTCCTTTCACTCTGGATAAGGAGAATAAAGAAACTACTGCACATCATGAAATGTACACCATTTTAAAACATATTGTAAGCTGTGAAAAAGTCATACAAACCATGACTTCTAGATAGTACACAATGATAAAACTCCATGCCACATTGATTTTTGACAACTAAAAAAAATAAAGTATTTTCAAAGCTGGAAGATCGGGAAATTTGAAGAAAAATTATTTTTGAAAAATGAAAAAAAATTCCCAAACACAACGATAATGTATCACAGAGAACCAGTAACTAGAGATCCAATGTACTACATAAAAAGACTATCTAAAAGGCAGACACTGAAAAAATATCCCACAGACTATACATTTAAAGTAATTACCTCTTTAAATCTTGACATCCTTTTGTAACAAAGGGAGAAAAAAAACTGATCATCTTTACAAAATAAAGTAATGATCAAGGAAAAAAAAAAAGGTAAAAAATTACCTGATAAACTATGAACAAGTATGTTGTTATGACTACCTATACCCTCTCTGGTACTTAAAAAAATTTCAGTATTGCCCAAATGAGATACTCAGGAGACAAATGCAATTTAAAAACAATGAAAAATAGTCTGAATTCCATCTAAGTAATCTTGATTTAGAGAAAGCACTAAGGTACTAAAAAGTCTGAAAGTTTAAAAAGAAAAAAGGAAAAGACAAGAGGTAAGACAAAGGTAAGTAAAACCAGCACATTTAATGACTTCATAATGGTTTAACGATTTGTTTTAATAATAGAAAAATAATAATGATAATATGGTATAAGACATTAGTGAAAACAACATTTTGAGGGCAAACCTGCAGGGTATAATTTTCAATGGTAGTCATGATATGGGAGAACTTTCCCTCTTCTAATAGTCTCTTAACCTCCACACAAAACAATGACAAAAACAGTAAATGATATAAAAAATGGATCACAAACTACTGAGAACATGCCTTCAAAATATATATATATCAGGTACAGTCTTATACTAGAACCTGCCACAGCATTTGTACATCTGTACTGATATATTCAGCCCAACTATCTCAAAGCTGAATTACTTTGAAACGCCCACTGCAAGCTATTTAAAAATCTCACACAGGTATACAAGGACAATCTGATTTAACTGTCTTCTCAAAAACACAAAACTTCCAAAATTAAGAAAAATTTGTAAATTAAGCCTGTACTATAGCTAGCTATAGTTATGACAGTTCTGAAAAAATAAACATTCCTTTTTATGCATTATGTATGTATTCTTACTGATATGCAAATACAGACATTTCAAACTATAAAGTTATGATATATGTTATTGTTATATTTAACAATTAAATATGTATAGTTTCCCTGACCGCAGAAGAGGCAGAAAGAAGTTATTTATCAAAGAATATGTCATAGTAGGAAAGGCACAGTAATGAGAGTCTTTTAGAGCATTTAACATTTGATTGAGATTTTTTAAAAATTATTTTTATTAATAAAATTTTATTAATAAATAAAATTACTGATGAATTTCTATCATTTACGTTGACATTAAGTGATGCATTTCAAACCAGTGAATTATTTTGAAACTCACTACAAACTACTTAAAATTTCACTATCTTCTTAAAAGCACAAATCTTTACACCTAAATTAGAAGTGTATGTCATTGATACTTAAAAAAATTAATTTCTTATGACAATGAAAATGGTTTCCTAAAATTACCTTACTGGCATAAATTTCTGCCATCTATAATGCTATACATGGCACTGTTACTTATATTACGATTAAGTTAATCTCCATGAAAAAAATATTACCATCTCAAAAAACACTCTAGACTTACTAGTTTTGCTTGCTGAGCATTTACTGGATCACCATACTGGAGCAAAGCTTGAAACTGGTTATTTTTTGTAAATGTGATTATCTTCAATACAGCACCAAACTTAGAAAATATCTGTTAAAACATTAGATCAAAACATTATTTACTGAATCACTTATTCAATGTACATACATGCATACAAATTAAATTAAAACTTACTTGGTGAAGAACATCAAGTGTTACAGGGTAGTACATATTGTCAATAATTATTCTAAGTACTGGACTCTGGGCTGGAGTCACTGCACTCTCACTAACTGTGGTGCCGCTAAGAGGAGTATTTGCTGTCTGGACAGCTGTCACAGCTTGAAGAACTGCCTGAGCACGCTGAAAATCAAAAGGAAAAGTAGCAGAAAAACACAGTCACTCTACTATATAATACCGTCAGTTTACAATTCAAGTATTCTACTGGTTTTTATTTCAAAAAAGTGATCTTTGGCACTAATGTTAAATAAGCAAAGAGAGGCAAAGTGATTTATTCTTGAAAGAACAAGACATGGTTTGACACATACATGTAACGAGAAAATGTTTTAAACAGAAACCTTTAAAGAATAAACTTTATCATTATCTTCTTCACAAAAAGATCAAATCTTAACAAGTTTATCCAAAAAACCCTACTACTATAAAGTTTAAATTTTTCAGAAAAATTTTAAGCTATAATATGAATATTTTGTGCACATTTTATGGTATTTTACTTACGAACAACTATAAAATGCAGCCTTATTTTATGTATGAGTAATAAGATGCTGCCAACTACTATAAATAAGACCGTTTGATTTTTTGCATCTTTAAATTGAGAAAGTCAACACATAAAACAAAAAATTATAGTATTCTTAAAAATTCTGTCAATCAAGGGTCAGGGAGATAGCTCAGTGGCGTAAACTGCCTGCCTGGCCTGAGCAAGCTCTTCAGTTCGATCGCTGGTACAAAAAAAAAAAAAAATCTGTCAATCCAATGTTAAATGCTCTATTACATTATAGTTGGTCATACCTTAGAATGTTATGTTGAGGACCCTAATTACAGCATTTTAAAACTACCTCAGTGTACTCTTGTCTTTTTTTTTTAATTGTTAACTTTTATGTCTGTCTTGTTCTCACTTCCCTCCCTGCCTATGCTTGGTTGTCTGTTCATAGATCAGAGTGCCTAGCGAACCTAGATATGTCTTCTGGAGTTGTGGAGTTGCATGTTCATCTGGTTCTCCCAGGCAGTGCTAAAGATGTATTTATTCTGAGCCAACAAAACCCCATTTACAACTTCCTTTCAAAGGAACATTTTGTGTTGGTTTGTTTTTTTATGATGGGGGGAGTCAGTCAGTGTCTTAGTTTCTTTCCTTTATTTGCTGATACAGAATACCTGACACCCAAAGTTAAGGGGGGAAACATTTATATTTAGCTAATACTTTCTAGGGATTTCAGTCCACAGTTAGCTGGCTCCAAGGTATGTTGGCATGACAGAAGGATATCACAGAGGAGAAAAAGTTCATGGATGATTAAATACTGGCTAGCATTTGAAAATTAAAAATCTAATTTCAAAAATACTTTGTGTAACAAAAGGAAATTTCCCTTGACTGTTCTCTCTGTATATTATAACCCAGACTGAGTGGTGGGGCTTACTCCCTACCCACTCTTTAGTTCCTAACGTGCTTTCTCAGTAGGGCTTCCAGGGGCCATCCCTATTTAACATTACAAGTCCCCCTCTCTCATATACAACTCCTAATAGATGTCTTTTAAAAAATTCTTTAATATGTTCCTTTCTTTTGAACTTAAAATAAGAATGTGAGGCTGGTGGTACAGTTCACATTGCCTTATGTGTGTGAAACCTTGGGTTTGATCCCCAGTATCACTGAAGTAGAATGAAGTAAAATGAGAATGTGTTCAAGCATTAGCTTAGTAAAAGTACTAACAAACACAACTGGGATATTAAAATGTCATTTTTAAGAGAACAATATAGTGAGCGACATGAATCAGGCACAGAGAAGCAAGTGCGGGGAGCATAGATGTGTGCCATCATGCCTAGCACTTCATGAAAAATTCTTAAAAACACATTTTCTTATTCAAAAAGAATGAAGTTTATTACCAAATTCAACCAACAAAACAGCTGAATGTGAACCCCCTGTCTTAGGCAGAAACTCTTACAACCTTATTTTTCATAAACAATTATTTCAGGTCATTTTCTTTTTTTTAAACAAAATAATGAAAAGCTGATGAATTACTTCCATTAGATTTTCACTGAAAGCCTGGGAAGGCAGGCAGGCAGGCAGGCAGGCAGGCAGATATATATAATGTAACAATCCAAGATAAACAGACAGAAAGAAACCCAAAGCCCTTAATTTGTTACATTTTGTTTTAAAAATAGATCTTATTTTTCAGCTTCATCTGTAATTTTATGTGAAGATGGATAAATCAGTTTCTACTTGTCTTATTAATAAAGTGTAATCTGAGTATCTTGAGTTGATGGTTTTATGATTTAACTGAGTAAACTATCTTTGTAACAGATAATTTATGAAAATTTTTAATACTTACATTAGAATATAACATAAAAATTACATTCTAATGTGAAATTTTCATTAAAAAAAGAACTCAATGCTATGTTTTACATAAACCAACAATAATTATAATTTTAAATAGTATTTATTTAAATAGTATTCAATGCTATTTAAATAGTACTTATAGTATTTAAATACTATTTACAAGACAGGACATATAGCTCAGGAGCTCAGCACCTGCTTAGCAAGCACAATGTCCCAAGTTTGATTCCTGGCACCAAAATGAAACAAACAAATAAATATTATTTACAGTATTTAAATACTATTTATAGCATTTGAATAATATTTGAAGACATGAACTTTTAGACCATTACAATAATCCTACATATCTAGTTCTAAAAACATGTTAACCTATTAAATTTAAATATTTTTAATGTAATATATTTAAAATATTAATACATTTTATACCCTTCATTTTTAAGAATTCTTCCCCTTAGGAAAATCATTAACACATTCTCAACAGGAATTTTTCATAGAAAATTAAGACCTATGAAGAGTCAACTAACAGCACTACATTTCATAATTTACAGTCTAAGCAACAATGTTATATACACTGTGGGAGCAATGTTGTACAGTTTCTGCTAACAAATTCTATTCCTATAGTTTCCATATACAAATTTTAACTTGCATCAGGAAGAAAACCCTTCTGACCAGGTTTTAAAGAATTTCAAAATAAATTCATCTAGCACTAATTTTGAACATAAAATAATAAACTGCATATTGTTTCAGTAAATGTAGGCAATATTTAAAAATGTATAAGAAAACACCTTAAAAATAAGAAAATGTAGGGGCCAGCAATACAGCTCAGCAGACTAAGTGCTTGCCTGGGTATGCGCAGGAGCCAGGATTCAGTCCCTGCCTCTGCATGCAGCGCTAGCCCCACCCCAGGTGTGCTGAGCCAGCAACGGATCCGGGCATGGTGGCGCGCACCTGTAATCCCAGCACTAGGGAGGCAGAAATCAGGAGGATCAC
>NDGM011249255.1:17029-27505 GCA_002564305.1 Octomys mimax
AAAAAAAAAGCCCCCCCCAAAAAAAAGAAGAAGAAGAAAATGTCTACACAAGCATTTGCTGGATGGTGAAACATTTTCTTCTAATAATACAAGATCCTTAATATGTTCTAGGTCATTGTGCTTATGTTTTTATACATACTCACTTGGTTTAAAGTATTATCTGTCTTAAGTTCTTTATGATTGGAGTACTGGATATAAATTGGTTGGTTACGAAGATGAGGTGTTACAGCGGAATAGTAATTAACCATAGTAATGGCTGCTTCCTCTGTTGCTAGTTCCAAAAATGCCTGAAATTTTAAGCAGCAAATTTTAACATTATGAACTGAAATTAAACAAATGAGGAATTGTAATATAACTATCCATATAATCTATTCAGCTAGTTAAAAACAATCAATTACCTAGAATATAACCTTTAAATTACCTTTAAATATTCTAATAAGTAGAATTAGAAATCTCTTATTAGACTTTAAGTATGTTATTAAAGATAAGCTCAAAATGTAGGATTAATAACAATGATAAACTTCATATGCTATTATATAGAATCATTAGAAATTATGAAACAAAATTTCATACTTAATACCCTGTGCTTGACTGTTATAACTGTCAATGAAAGATATCAATGAAAGATATTCAGACTCAATGACTAATTTCTACTACTAGATCAGTATCTTGCTGAAATAAATTTAAGATTAAAATGCTAACAGTGCACTTACTAATCTGTGATACCACAAATAGCCACCATAAAAGAAACTTTTCATTTGTATTTTCCACTACTACTTTTCAAAACTTACCAAAATCTGAAGTGAATTAAAGTACAATTTGAAGATTAAATGAATGTGATCATTATGTATATCTGAACTGTATCTTTTAACAGATAAAATTTGAAAGGTGGCAACTCATTTGTTTTGGATAACTAGTATTAGTTTCCTAGACTCATCTGCTAAGACTTTAAGCTTTTTTATAAAATAAATTTACATATATGACAACTCACATGCATGTGTACAATTTATTATGTTATAAGCCTTGAAAGAAATGTACCTGGTTTTTTCCTTTCAGCATAAGGATGTTGGTCACCTTACCAAAAGGCAAACCTAAAGCAATAACTTCAGTTTCTGTCACTTCTCCAGGTAATTTTCGAATGTGAAGAACACGAGAAGGTGCACCATCCATTTTATCTTCTCCTTTAAATTTTTTGCTATCATTACCGTTGGCTGAAAGACGTTTAAAAATAGACTATATGTTAAGAACACATTATGTCTTGTCATTTGTGTAAAGGCTATGAAACTTAAAAGTACAGTAGAATACATTAATTCCTAAAAGTTCAAAACTTCGTTTTCAAAGTAACAGAGAATGCCATTATTAAGCAAAATTAACATTTAAAACTGATCTGAAGTAACATACTTAAATAGTATATGCAAAGAATAAGTGACTATCAAAAACAATTTCATTAAAACTATCCAATCACAAAATCATGTATTGCATTATAAATCACTTGTTCACAGACCAATGGAGATTTCTCCTTATCTGAAGGGTACATAACTCAAAACCCATACAGTAGACCTAAAACCATGGATAGTACCCAAATCCTTCATATGTTTTCTCTCTCTCTCTCCTTCTCTCTCTCATATAACCTAGGTATAGTAAGAAGTTAGCAAAAACTATAGATAAAATAGAATAGCTATAATAATATACTGGAAAAAAAGCTTGCCCTTTTGAGAAACTGTAAGATAAGGGTTACTTCAATCTTATAACTATTATATGTGTAAACCAGCAATGGTAGCTTATACAGAATCTAATCTACTCAATAAGAGAAAGACTACTAGCCTCAGCAAGATCTGAAATTTCCCATGCAATATTTTCAACTCAGGTTGACAGAAGGTAAATCAAGTCACAAAAACTAAAAAGATGCATTAGGGAGGACAATTATACAGACATTTATTTAAAAAGTGTTGCCAAAAATTGTAACTTTTCCTAAAAATTATAATTTGTTCAATTTGGAAAATGTCATACTTCAATGCTGTAAATATATATAATAATATATATAATATAGATGCAGCTAATCCATACTGTAGTTTTATAATGAGCCTCTCCTACCTTGTTAGTATTACTTCATAATCTACCTAGATATTCTGTATCACTATACTCTGAATTACTTATTAACATATTACAACTCTGAGCCATAAACAAATATAGTTCAATAAACAATAATTTACTTGCCTTCACTGTACAACTGACCTAAAATAAAGATCTTATTAAGGATGTATATAAGTGATCTTCCATGTGGAAGAGTTTAATATATACAATGCCAGATCAATCATAATTATCTACATAATGAAGTGTATTTTTAAAATAATAAAATGGCCAGACAAGGTGGCATACGCCTATAATCCCAGCACCTCTGGAGGCTGAGGCTAGAAAACTGATGCAATTTCAACGCCAGCCTGGACTACAAAGTTAGTTGAAGGCCAGGCTGAACTGCATAGTGGAATCCTCCCTCAAAAAGACAAACAATAACCCACTAACATGAGTACTTATATATCCAAGAAATACAAGTGTATTATATATACACTTCATTTTATATAAAATTTCAAGTACTTTTATGATATGCCCTAAAACATTCAATATTCCCTATAAAAAAACTAGATCTCAGACTGGGGATGTAGCTCAGTGTCCTAAGTGCCTGCCTGGCAAGCACAATGTCCTGAGTCGGATTCCAGCCCCAGTACAAAAACAAAACAACAAAAACAAAAAGCTTGATCTCTTAAGTCTTAAGTGTCTTATTCCACATACTGATTTCTTATTTTGAGAATTGAGAATTTGTCTGGGACAGTTTTAGGCTATGGAAATACAGAATGAATATTATTAATCTGACATCTGAGGCCTTACTGTCCAGTGGGAGAGGAAGACTAATAAGTGAACCAGGTAATTTCTTATGAGTGCCGAAAGTAGATTAAAAGTGATTTAGTAAAGGGTTTGAAGAGGATGGCAGCAAAGACTTTATTAGATGACCAGAGAAGATCTATCTAAAATATAGTATGTAACTCACTGGTAATTTGTAAGGTATACATGAAGTACCTTACACTAAGAGATTCATTCACTTAAGCATATATACTTGAATGGCTAAGCAATGCACCTAACAGTTCCCTAATGTTACTTTTGTCCAGCAAAACATTAAGCTGCAACTTCAGAATTACCTTGAAAATTTTGGCTTAAAATTTTTATAGCTCTCCTACTCTCCAGAAATTGAAATTAAAATAACAGCAAAAACCCTATGGGAAAACTATCCACCCTGCCTTTCATTACTAAGATTTTACACAGGCATCTAAATTTTCCATTTTGTAATATCTTCTAACAAAAATCATTAAGGTGTCTGTATAAGTTAAATCAGATAACCTACAAAATATACACATACCTTTTAAAACATGTATCTGGGGCCAGTGAGATAACTCAGCAGACTAACCACCTGTACGCACACGCACAGAGTTAGATCCTTGGAACCACAAGCTGCACCAGCCCCACCTCTGGACGCACTGAGCTGGCCAGTAAGACTGGGTGTGATGGTGCATGCCTGTAATCCCAGCACCAGGGAGGCTGAAAACAGGAGGATCACTACAAATCTGAGCTGCATAGCAAGACCCTGCACCAAATGCATTAAAAAAGAAAAAAGAAAAAAAAAAAAGCGGGGAGATAGCTCAGTAGAGTAAGCACTTGCCTGGCAAGCACCAGGGTCTTAGTTCAACCCCTAGTTCTGCAAAAGGGGAAAAAAAAACTTATTAGGGCTGAGGAGATGTCTCAGTGGAAAAAGCGCTTCCCTGGCAAGTACAAAGGCCTGAGTTCAATCCCCAGTTCCGCCAATAAATAAATAAATAAATAAATAAATAAATAATTTTTTAAAAAGAAAAAAGGAAAAAAAAATGTAGCTTGCATCTACAGACATATTCTTCTAATGTAGAACTGAAACCTTTTCTCAAAAAAGTACTGAATATAAAAATTCAGTAACTTCTTATTCAATAATTTGAATTAACAAGGACAAATATTAAGTATTCATCTTTAGTGCCATCACAGCCTTCATTTAAAATAGTATTATTAAGGGGACACTTTCAATCATACAATGAAGCTCATTTCACATATAAAAAACTCTGAATCTGAGGAGGACAGGGTGTATAGCACCCTGAACATCTGTCTAGGTTATTTGTTACACTACCTACCAGAGAAGAAGGTAAAATTAATCTTAAGTGATCTTTGATTATACTGAATACAACTACTGAAATGGAAATAAATGTGGACTGCTCCTCATGTTCCCTTTCCATTTGGTGAACCTGTTAACATTTTGTGTATGTAAAGCTAGTAGTAATTGAACTGGTTTTAAGACTTCATGCTCAATTAAAAGATCCACAGCAATTCTTATACATACTAGTTTCAACAAAAAGTCTTTACACTATCTTCCATATATTAATCAGTCCTTTTAAAGATTTTTACTTATATGGAGAATTTCACCTACTTACAAATTCAAAACAAAACTGAAAAACTGTTTCTACTCAACTGCTTGTCTTCCAAATTAAAATCCCAGTTTTTTTTTTTTTTTTGTCTCAATTCTAAAACCTTTACCTTTCTTCTGCAGAGGGTTTTCTTGCAGTTTGCACATTAAGTGAATCTTGCTAAGGTCCCAAGTCCTTTGTTAAATCACATCTAACAGTAATCTAGAACAATATTCACCTCTTCCTTTATTGAAATTCTCTATTCTCACAGCACCCTCAACTATTTCCACTCAGTATCTCCTTGAAATTTCCTATCGACTCTCAAACACAGTTGAGTTTCCTAAGCTGGTCTGATCCCAATATCCTTCCTGTATCTCACTTGATTCAGCACCAGAGTTTCAACAAGCACCTCATTTAATTTATAAATTTATTATTTTAATCCCACTCATTTACCATTATGTATATGTTCAACTAATACAAAAGTCAATTCAAAATCTCATTCATATTTTTTCTAATATACTGTTTTCAACCTAAAGACACTATGCACCCCATTCACACCTCTTGCGTTGCACCCAACAAATTTTGAAACATACAGTATTTTCACCCACTAAGAAAATATACCCCTTATGAGATGCTTTGGTTCCTTCATCATTTTTTACATTTCTAATGTATTTCTACTATAACCACATTATACAAATTTTCAACCATTTGTGTTAGCTTATGATCAAATATATGTTCTGTCATGATGGATATCCTATGTAAACTTGCAAAGTTACTTTCCAGTTTCCTAAATGTATGTTAAGCTAAGGTAACTGAACAGTGCTCCAAATCTCTATTATTTCCTTTCACTTGGAGACAGGGAATCTGATTTTTCTATGAACTGTGAAAAATAAGCAACTTGGTGCATTTCTGTTTCTTTCCAGTTGGCATGTTGTCTCATCTACTTGAAAGCTGTTATTACTAGCATACAATTTAGTATACAATTTATTAAACAATTCAGCTGTTTAATAAACTGACATTTTCAGTATTATAAAAATACTATTTTTCTCCCGCCTTCCTATCCACAATACTAAACTTACTGGTTCATTTTAAACATAATGATCACTTTTATAATAGGAATTTTGTATCTGTACATGACTTATCTCAATTCTTTTTTCCATTCCCTTACCCTCCTTTCAATCACATTTCGTCTCCTATAATGGCTTCTTTTCCATTTATCTTTTTTTTTTTTTTTTTTTTTTTTTTTTTGCAGAACCAGGGATTGAACTCAGATCCTTGCATTTGCCAGTCAAGCGCTTATCCTACTGAGCCATCTCCCCAGCCCCTCCATTTATTCCTTTTCCTCTCTTTCTTCCCTCCTCCCTCATTCCCCTTCCAAACTGAGCATTTTCGTCCAATTTCATAATATCTAGTACATATCCTAGTCTTGTATACACTTTGTTTCTCACACACGAAAAACATAGTATTTACATGTGTCTAATTTACTTCATTTAAGACAACAGTTTCAAGGTCCGTCCATTTACCTAGAAATGTCTCAAGCTTACCTTTCTTTATGGCTGAGTCATGTTTCTTCGTATATAAACCACATCTTTAACCATTCATTAATAAATGGGCATTTGGGCTGTCTCCAAGTTAGCTGTTATAAACTGTGCCTCTAGAAACGTAAGTGTGCATATACTGCTAAGGTATGATGTTTTTAATTCTTTCAAGAAGATACTAAGAATAGGAATAGCTGGATTCAATGGACCTTCTAGCTTAGATATTTGAGGAATCTCCACACTGACTTTCAGTGATTTCACTGCCTACACTCCCACCATTTTCCCTAGAAACCCATCAGTTGATTTCTTGATAATAACTATTTTTTCTACATGAGATATAGACTCAGCATTTTAAAATCTGCATCCAGTAATTTTCATTTGATTGTTACTGCTTCACATTAATAAAACAATTTTCTTGTGCTTTCAGTTTAAGTGGAATAAAATTTTCCTTTCTCTTTTAATCTATCTTTATATTTCAACCTGAAGCAGAGACAGTACAGACTGATCTTGCTTTTCTATCCAGTCTGAAAACTGCCTCACAACTTGTCTAGACCAGTATTATCTTCTATACAAGGTAACACTGGGCCACAAAAGTAATCTAAGACTTCATTTTAGGAGCAATTTTAAATTCACAGCAAAACTGAGAAGAGATTTTTCATAGACATACTTATCCTCACAAATGCAGATTGTCCTCCATCACTTTCCAGCAGAGCAGCAAATTTATTGCAATTGATGAAACTATGTTGACACATCAAAAGCACACAAAGCCCATAGTTTACTTAACATTGCTGTCACACATTCTTCGATTTGTATGGTGGTATTAACCATTATAATATCAAATTTTCACTGCCCTAAAAATTCCATAGTTCCACTCCATCCTAACCTCTAGTAATTACTTTTTACCGTCTTCTTATTTTTGCCTTTTCCGGAATGTCAAATGCTGTAGTTGAAATCACGCACTTTTTAGATTGGCTTTTCATTGAGTAGGCATTTAATGTTCACTCTTATCTCTTCAATGGCTTCTTGGCCTATTTCCCTTTAACATGGAACAACACAGTGCACTGTCTGTACGCACCAAAATTGTTCATCTCTTTACCTACTATGAAGATGCTATGAACATTTTGCACATTTTTATGAGCTTGCTTCCAATTCTTTTCAATAAATACTGAACACAACTGTTGTACTGTATAGCAGAGTATAATTAGTTTTGCAAGAAAAGATCAGTCTGCTAAAGTACCTTTAGCATTCCAATCAACAAATGAGAGTTGATCTATTCTTCAATGTACTGAATCTTGGCCATTTTAATATATATGCAGGGCCGGCCAAAAAGCTCAGCAGATTAAAACACCTGCAAGAAGGGGCTGGTATCCCCCAGGCCTGCAGAGCCAGCCCTGTGCCTGGGGCATGCTGAGCCAGCAACTGTGACTGGGCGTGGTGGTACGCACCTGTAATCCCAGCTCTAGCGAGGCTGCAAACTGGTGGATCACTATGAGTCTGATTTAGTAGTGAGACCCTGAAAACCCTGTAGACCCTTCCCTAAAGAAATATGCAAAAATATATATAAATATATATGCATATATTTAATGTGCACAAACTGATAAAATGTGGCATACGTATGTATATTCATAAAACTAACACCACAAAAAAATACAGATGCTCCTCTGGATCAGGAGGTCCCTTATCTGTGTTGTTACTGTGCTGCATTGACAACTGGTGGTCAACTTGTAACACCAAACTGAACTGAATCAATGCATTGTTGGGTGTGGGAGACCCACCAGAGGGTTGTTGCCGATAACATAAAAAAATAAATAAAAATTAAAAAAGAGAGAAAAGTGGAGAAGAGAAGCTATACCGAGCTATTAGTTTTCCTGGAGGAGCTTATCATGTTGGTTTTAGTGATTAACTTAGTTGTTCTCATCATCAAAAGTGCTTGGGACCTTAGAAATGACTACAGTTCACTTTGGGGGTGTAGCTGTCCCCCCAAAGCCTCATGCCAGTCATTGGGGTCCAAGTCTAGAGTTGGTGATTAAGTCATGATCCAAGGCTGGAATTATGGGTGTAAGTGCTACACTCATCCTGGGGCAGATAGTCTGAAGGCAATAGAAGGAAAGAAGAGAGGCTTGCCCTTGCCAATGCTGCCACTGCTCCTCCCTTTTGCCTTTGCTCTTTGCTGTTTTCTACCACCACAAACTGCGGTGATCTGTCATGTGGCACTCTGCCAGCCAAGTATGGACTGAAACCTCCATAAACTATGAGCTAAATAAACCTTTCCTTCCTTAGTTCTGGGTGTCAGGTATTTTGTCCCAGCAACGAGAAAAGTAACTGAGACAGGGCAGCTCTGGTCCCTACTCTGAGCATTGCTTCATGGTTCTGGAAGGGAATATGGTGTACTGCTCAGTCTCCTAGAGAAGCTTGTTGTACTGGCTTTCCTGATAGGAGCCCAGCTATTATCACTGGAAGAACTTTGGATCTTACTGTTGCTGAGAATGGCTGTGGTACTTTTTGAAGGAGCTCTGGTTCTTACTTTTGAACACCGTTTCTGGGCTCTAGCTCAGATCTCACGAGCCTGCTGGCACACATCCTTCCTCCTGCTGGCAGACTTTCTAACTTCCACTACCCACCTTTAGGCCGTCACATTGCAGATTCATGAAATAGGCCTGCATGACAATGTCATGGGCTCTAAGCCTCCAGTTGGACTTGTAGGGAGCACTGTGATGGGCTCTAGGTCATCCACTGGACTCATGCAGGATGTTACCATGGAATCCAGGCCCTCCGTTGATTCTTCAGTCTTTAGTGTGTGGACAGATTTCCTGCTATCTTTTTGTATATAACTCCTTCGGGTGACTACTTCAAAATAATTCTATAAATTATATGTCCTATATTGTTTTCCCTTGCGAACCCTGACTACCACAATAATGATTTAAAGTATCTGAAAGAAAATTTAAACTCAAAATAACAAAACTTGAAGTTGACATGCTCTTACCACTACACTGAATCCAAGGAAATCAACTATTGTGTAGGCAAAGAAATAGGTATTATGAATAAGCAAAACGTAGTTCAACATGTACAGGAAGATGTCCATAGGTTATCTGCAAATACTGCACCATTTTATATAAAAGGACTTGAAAACTCCCAAGTTTCCTTTTGCCACTTGCTACTCCACACTCCACTTACCCTCAGAAGGCCTAGTACCCATCAATGTGCTTTAGACTAGTTTGAATTCTTAGAGTTTTATATTTAATAGAATCACACAGGATGTACTCTTTTTCTGCCCATGTTTCCCACAATGTAATCCTGCTGTTGTAATGAGTAATTCATTCTATACAAATGCACATATTCCACTATATGTAAAACACCAGAGTCAAAACAGCAATCTATCTATTCATCTGTTCATGAACCTTTGGATTGTTTTAGGTTTGAGTTATTACAAATAAAGTTGCTAAGAATATTCATATGTTAGTTTTTAAATAAATGTCTGTCTTCATTTTTGTTAATCAGGCTCAGGATGCCTTCAGGGAAGGTGTGGTTTGGCTTGAGAATGAGGGGATCGAACCACTTATGGGCAGGCTCCGTGACTTGCCATTTTTTTGATGGCAGGCTATTGATACTGATTGATAATATCTGTAGGAAGACTGAATTATGTTGTCCTTTTTTGGGTTGTTTAGATCAGGTCGGCAGTTAAACTACTGACAAAGCCTTCGTATCTTCTGGGTTTAGACTTTCAGTTGCTTAGATAAGTGGCACTTGTTAAAAACATTTCTTTTGTAATTCTTTTAAAGTTCTGAGCTTTCTGTAGTCTTTAAAGCTTGAGATACTCTCCAAAATGTCTGCATTTTGACTGAAAAGAACTCCAATGTCTTATCATATAGAATTACCATTTACTTCAGCCCCAGAGAAGGCGATTTCCCATAATTCTTGCAACATCTTAATCTACACACATGTAACCCAGGCATAAACCAGCCTTTTGGATGAAGTGAATCAAACTCTGTCCTTGTACAATACCCAAACTTCTGGGCCATTTCTTTTTCAACAGGATCCTTCTCCATAAAACACACATGTTTAAAGGGGCTCTGGATTCCAATCTCAAATATCTTCAATTCAGTGAGACATCTATACTTCGCTTGGCCTCCACTACCCTGAGCTACAAGAGTAAGGTACCCCAAAGAGTAGCCAGGAAATTTACATCATGCTTTTCTTCACTCAAGGATAATCATCTCCTAGTTTCTGCTTATCAGCTGCACTATGTGTCAATTAGACAGTTTCTGGTTTTAGGGGTAGAAATTGCTATCAGCAACTCTCATAACTTTGAGTATTATTTGTAGAAACATTTCAAATATCTCCTATTATGTACTAATAAAAAAGAAAAGCAGAACTGCAGACATTTAAACCTATTTGCTTGGCTGGGGAGATGGCTCAGTGGAATAAGCGCTTCCCTGGCAAGCGCAAGGGTCTGAGTTCAA
>NDGM011249258.1:2863-27143 GCA_002564305.1 Octomys mimax
GGGGGCGGGGCTGGCTGGCATGTGGTGCTGGGGGATTGAACCATGGTCCCTGTGCTTTGTTAAAGCTTGTTCTAAGTAGGTTCTTTAGACCACTGAGCCATCTCACCAGCCCTGAAATTTGTTATTTAATACAATGTTAGAAATAAAGCAAAGAGTTTCATCAGGAAATTTTCAACTATTTTCTTAAATAAAGAGAACAAGTCAAAATCAGTAAGGTACCAAACACTAATTTACAATCTTTATTTCTTATAAAAATCATCGAGATACTAACCTCCCTTGTAAAAGCACAATCAAACAAGCTAGAAATATTTTAGCCTGAAAATGATTTGTACTTCATAGCTCCTATGAGATTTACAGCACATAAAATAGACTTTTTATGACCATAGATGAGATTGTTTTTCAATCTTGGACATATCCATGTTTTTTACAATCATTAAAAGTTATTGAGTTAATCGCTCATTATATAGTTTAATCTATGTTCTTACTATTGAACTAGTTTAATGAGAAGCTGAAGAACTCGACCAAAACTTTCAAAATGTGTTCAGTATGACCTCAGGTGTAAAACTAGTTGAGATTCAGAGTGGTCACGCTGATTTGAATCTGTAATCATTCAGTTACACATTTTACAAATATCTTTTCCCCAACACAGTCTTCATGCTTACTGTCTTTGCTTTTGTGCTTTTTTAAAACTTGCAATTTTTTAGTCATTTTCTTTATGTATAGTATGATTTTTTTTTGTATACTTTTAGTAAGCCTCCTTACACCCAAAGTTGGGAATACATTCTCATATAAACGTAAGTGGAATATACCAGAATATACTTTAATATAAAATTTAGGAATATATTTTCATAAAAACATAAAAGACAAATAAATCATAGGGATCAATAGCTTACTCCAAATTTCTGTTTGAGCTTACACAGGAGATAAATTTAAGGTTCATTGAAGAGAAGTCATCATAGAAATCTAATATTAAGTATATAAAAGGAATTGGCACATTAACATTAAATTATAGCATACTTTAAATCTGGAAAACTGACATTCAAATAATCAAGACAAAAATATGATGTTTAAAAGAATCTGTCATTTGTCTACTTACTTGAAAACATGTCTGGGTAGTCATTTATCCATCTTCCCTGTCACTGTCTATTGCAAACCTAGACTCTGAATGCAACGCTAATTGAGGTAGTGTTCACAAACATCTTTTTCTCATTTCAAAATGAATATGAGTTTTTGGAAAGTATTTTTTATCAAATAAGAAAGTTTTATCTGATTTGACAATAAATACTTCAGTCAATAAATTTGTTGAAAGATGTTTTTTATCCATTTGTAGAAGATGTAAATTCTTTCTTTAAGCTGATACATGCTGAGCTGTGAATTTTGTTGGGATTTTAATCTTACACTATATTATTAGGTTTGGTTCTTAATATATTACAGCTCCTATATTATTAGGTTTGGTTCAGAATTTTTTTCTCTATGTTATTGAGGGAGGATGGCTTGTAATTTGTCTTAATTTACTGTGTAGTAGCTTACTATGAGTCTGTTTTATGAATATTATTCATTTTTTAAATTTCTTTAACTGTAGAGAAAATTTTCTCTTAAGCCTCATCTGGGAAAAAATTCTTTGGGACAATATTTTCAAATATAGCCTTTATTTCCCTTTTAGATATGGTAGCACTTAAATAGTCTTATTTATGTGTCAGTTTCTTAAATTGTGCTTTTAACAATTTGGTGTATTTTCCAAAATGCATTTCAAAAAAAAAAAAAAAGGCTTTAAGATGAAAAATCCAACTCCCCATTAAACAGTCCTGTGTTTTTTAAATAGTTACCAGCAATAAGGACTAAGGTTTTACCTGATGGGCCTGCATGAAAAGCAAAACCGGTGTGCCCCAATCTTCCAGAGTTTCACTGAGATTTTTAAACATTATTTTCTTTTTTCGCATTTCCTTTTAAACTATGAATTATCTTACTGAAGAAACTTGGCTATATTCCCCAAGCTTTGTTTTTCATATATATTATTCTGTTGAATGTTTTAATATCTGAATAAAATATTATTTTGTCTGACCCACAAGTCCTGTGCAATGTATCGATTATTTCTCAAATATTGTCAATTATTTTTTTTTACTTTTTGTATTGTATTATCACTTAATTTCACCCTCGTCAGAGTTTATGGAGTCACTTAATCTTTGTGAGTTGAGTTAGATTTATTTTATGGCCTAATATACGACCCATACTAAATTGTCTATGTGTACTTTAGAAAAGAAGGTGGGTTCTCTAGTTCTCTCTATATTGTGTCTCCGTTCACAACTATGGAAGGACACAAAAGGATGGAAGAATGCATCACTTGGAATCAATGTCCTCTCTATACTCCAAGAGCATCCACAGGGAATGCCATTAGAGAGCCCTCAGCATGAGAATGTCTCAAATGCCAGCCCCAAGCTGTAGCCTCTGCGCCCTTTCATTGCTCGAACTCAGAAGCAAGGATCAACTACAGGCAGTGGGTCTGGATGGGAACTCATATATGGCACAAGGAAAGGGCAGGGGAAAGTCAGGGTGATCAGGTGGATGACTGACCCTGGGACCAATCTAAATGACATACTAGACTATGTGGAGGACAAAAGCCAGAACTTTCATTCCTTTAAGGCGATGCGTTTTGGTACCTACTTAGACATGTGGTCTTGCATGGCATCTTTTTATCTCAAACTATTTATTCTATTAGGTTTTGGGTTTCTGGCCCCAAAAGTCCCTTATCTCTGGAAATGTACCTCATAAGTACCTCTGGCCAACACCCCCACATCCTCTTTTTTGTTTGTTTGTTTTACACACAGAAGGATAGGGTGAAAGTAGGAGGGATAGTAGGCTTAGTGGAGACAGCTCATCATCATTTTGGTGTGCAGCATCTGCTGGCATAATAGATAGAGGGCTGCTAGGACTACAAGAAAGAACAGAATAAAAATTATTCCCATAGCAGTGAGAATCTAATGGTGAAGGTTGGGACCAGGGAACCAGCTTTTGGGAGTTCGCCAATAGGTAGTATCATTAGGTGATCTAAAGAAATATTATGAGCTTCCATTGGATGCTTATAAAGTTAGGCCTGAAGCTGGCTTTGAAGATCAGTCATTTCTCTCCAGATTTCTTTTCTTTCTTTCTTTTTTTTTTTTATTTTAGGGAAGTTTCTACAAGGTATTCAGTGTCTCACTACTAGATCAGACTTGTAGTGATCTGCCTGTTTACAGCCTCCCAAGAGCTGGGATTACAGACGCCCCACACATCCTGTCTTAATTGTGATCTCAGCGCGCCCTGGGGGTGGGTCAGCAAGGTAAGCCCAGGGATCAAACCTCTGGGCCCTGTGCCTGCTTGCAGGTGCTTTAATCTGCTGAGCTATTTGGCTGGCCCCCTCTCCAGATTTTTATGAAAGTGCTGTGGAAAAGATGTTGACCTTCTCTCTAAGATTTAAAAACGATTGGGTTGGGGAAGATATCTTGGCAATCTAAGTGCCTGCCTGGCAAGGACAAGAACCCCAGTCCTTGCCCTGGTACTGCATACCTTGCCAGCCCTAGAACCCTGGGCATGCCAGGCTGGCCTCTGTAATTGCAGCACTGGAGAGGCTGAGACAGGAGGATTACTATCAATCCAAGCTTTGTGGAAATACCCTGTACCAAATAAATAAATAAAATTAAATTGGCACACAAGAAATGATAACCAGAATCACAGTTGAGGCTATTATATGTCCAAAGTGGTTTTTAATGTTTGTTGAGCCATGTCACAGCTGCTTCAAGGGAATCAAGTTTTTGTAAAATTTCTTTATCAATATAATTTGAAGAGGTCAGAAATTATTTGAAAATATCTGTAAGTGGGCTGGAAATTTGGATGGCATGAGGCAGGGCCGTGGCTCCTGTGGCTGCAGCAGCGGCCAGGGTCTGCACGTCTGTAGAGTCTCTAAACCATTCTGCATGATGTTCAGGTGCTGAGATCATTTGTTCAAGACGAGACTCTTCTATGTGTGTGCTTGCTGGGGAACTAAGCTTTCACCCCCTGTCTAAGCACCGGTAATGAATCATTTCATTGAGAAATACTATTACTGACACATGGAGTGAGCCACATGGAATTTGTAGCAAGGTTATATTGAGAGACTTCAAGGTCAAAGCCCAGGAGCCCAGGAAATTTAAATAGTAAAAACGGGTTTTTCATGACAACTAAAGTGTTTGGGCAGGAAATACAATCATGACCTGATCGGAGGTAGTGCAGCAATCCATGTGAGTCCCCCATGGATGGATAGCACCAAATTTTGACAGTGGGAGAAAGAAAAGGACACCATAAGCCTGTTTAAAAGGGGTATAAGTAGACACCAGAAGAAAGATGTAAAAAATGTCCAGCAAGCCCAGGATTCCATAAGGGAAGCATGCTGCCATAATTAAATGCTAACCTATAATTTCAGACTGAATTTGACTGTACCATTCACAATTATTGGATTCCACGTTTTTTAGCATTAGCTTATAAACAAGATGAACAGAAGAAGGATTGATGGACCTATATGAAGACCACCCCATTTCTAGGTCATCTGCCATAAGCACCCATAGATAAGAACATTTCGGAATTTGGGGTTTAGGAAGATGTCTTCCAGGAACAGAGGAACCTAGGATTCTGGCAGTATAAATGAACCCTTGATAAGGAGTCCCTTCACTACAGTCAGACACAATGAAAATTTGATTTATATACACTGGTTACTGGAGGTGATGTCAGTGACTGTACATATAGCAGATTCTTCTGCCAAAAATATCATTTGTGGGTTATAAATGCCAGCCAACAGAGCTTCCAGAGATGTCTTTTTTTTTTTTTTTTTTTAGCATTTTTTTAAGGGCTGAGAGAAGTCAGCCAGGCTTGATCAGCATAAGAGCTATTCTCGGAGAGGAGGGGAGGCTCAGGGTCTCTTCTAGTGATTATATCAAAGACAAGAGGTATAAATATATATGCTAAATGTACCATGCCACTTACTTTTGCACACAGTTAAATAGAAAGCAGGATAAAAAAACAAACCTGGGGCCGGGGAGGTGGCTCAGTAGAATAAGTGCTTGCCTGGCAAGCGCAGGGCCTGAGTTCAATCCTTGGTTCCGGAAAAAAAAAAAAAATACCTCTTATCTTTGCATCTTAGAGTTATAGGTGACATGTTTTACTATGCCAGGAAGAGGTCTGCTGGCATGGAAGGGATGCTGGCTTTTTGTGGAGTCTTTCAGCTTAGCTATGATCTCTCCCTAGGTAAATCAAAGTATTGTGTTGCAGAGAACTCTGCTTTCTTCCTCTTGTGGCCCATTCCTGAATGCTAGTGCCCTCTTGGGCTGCTCAAGAATGGAGTTGCCTCTTATCTACTCATAAAACATATACCCACGACTCTAAGTGAGCAATTCTGTGAGGTCTAGCTCTTGAGGGTCAGACACAATCTTTCTTTTGTGGGAATAAAAAGCTTTTCTTTGCCATAAATCCATCTTAGTCAAAAGCTTAAAGGAAAGTATGTTGTATATAATTGTCTCTTGGGTAAAGTGTCGCCTGTCATAATTCTTATTTTGCTTTAATAATTGAATTTTAGATGGTAAATCTTTGTCCCAGAGGCTTATTGGTAGATCAAGAAGCTGGAGCTATGTGGTAGTGCTTTGACCCCTTGGGCTGTCATGGATTAAAAGGAATATGGTTTGGGATGGGATTCTAGAGCCATTGGCTTGCATAGTGTGTATCAAGAGATGCATGAATATATTTGTTTTGCTAAAAGATTCAGAGTGACTCACCTCCATTTGCAAAATATTGTTGCCTTTTAAACCAAGGAATTGACTCCTGCCTGAAGAGTAGATTTTATCAATCATGTTTGTTTTAGAACTTGTGTTCCTGTAGAATGTTAACAGATAGCAATTATAAAGTTTTACAGAGAAAACTAGAGACCAAGAGCAGCACAATACTTCAGCACAATAGTCATGGTGACACTATTATAGGAAAAATACACTTAAATCTTCATCTTAAGATAAAATAACTTCTTAGTTACCTCTATCTAATTATAGAACATTAAATAACAAAGTGAAACTTTTGCCTCATTTGTTATGATCAACCATTTGTTACACGAGTGACATTTTAAGAAGTAGGTACTTGACTGTAGGTTTTCTTTATAGATAATCAACTAAGGTTAATGGCGCCGTATACCTAAGTGGTTAGCTGTAAATTTGACCTGCATTGTACCCATCTTGTAATTTTGCTTTATCAAACTTCCTTTGAGCAGTGGGCTTCTTGGCAGCCCTTTGGAGACCCTTTCCTTCCTCTCAGCAACTGTTCCTATTCTACGTTCCTTTCTCCCACAAAAAAATTTCTTACTCTTAACTTCCATTGGTCCCTAGAATTCATTCTTCAAGGAAATGCAGGAACACAAACTAAGCATATAGGACATCTAGCAGGTTGGCAGTTACATCTATTTCTCCTATATTATTGGGAGGTTCTAAATCAACAGCACAGCATGCTTTTACATGTGATACAGTTGAGTGGGTCAAAATGACCTAGATTCTTATTTATGAAAAGAAAAGTATTTCCAAGCACTCATGTCTCAGCATGTGGTACACTTACTGAAGATGGAAGGGCAGCAGCAAGAATAGGCAGAAAGACAGAGTGAGAAAAAAGGGGCTTTACAACTGAGGCTTCCAGCATTTATAAATACAGAGTCATATATCTATTGGTCCTAGGTGGCTCCCAAGGTCCCTCTTTTCTGAAGTCAGCAATCTGCATGACTTCATGACTAAACTTAAGCCTGAATCATCAGTAGTGTGGGATTATGTTAATGGTTGAGTAAGAGAAAAGTGGTAGCTCACAACTGCCCTGTCATAGGGAAATCCACAAGGTTCCCTAGGAATATTTTTACTTTTTCTTAAAATTAATTTTAGTGAGAAACAAATAGCAATGAGATAGTTTCAAAACAGGTTAGTAGGACAGTTACAATAATTAATGCATTGCACATTGTTGTATTCATAGTAGTTATTCATAGTATAAGATGCAGACATGATATCTTGTCAAACACTATTAGTACAAATCTTTCTTATTGAATTAAGAAAAAGTAGCTGTATATCTATCCTACCTATTTTGTATATACACACATATATATAAATATATATATAAATATATGTATATATACACATATATATGTATATATATATATATATATTTCACTACAAAATAAATGGATGCCACTTTAAGATGTCTACTCATAAGTGAAATAAAACAGACCCACGTGTGTAAATATCGTATACTCTCCCTAGTGTAAGAAGTCAAAAGAAAAAGTAAAACTAGAAAATTATTTTTATTTTTATCGGTGAACATATCTGTGTTGTAAAACCAGCTAGTTTGTCTCCTGAAGCAACAATGCTGAAGCAATAGTGGAGTGAAAGGAATTAATTTCCAGTTCAGCCTAACTGTAGAAAGTCAGATAAAGTTGAATGAAAGCATTTACACTTATTTTTCAATCATCTGAGGGTAAAACATAGGCTTTAAAAAAATGTGGTGCAGATATGAGTGAAGGTGAGGTGGAAGGGGAAAATACACCACCTTGGGTCCTAGAATGCAGATGGCAGAGAAGAGAAACAGCCTGCTGCAAAAAGACCAAGCCCTATGCATCTCAAAGGCGGGAAGATAATCATGACCAAAAGCCTTTTCAAGGTGGATCGCTAATCCCTAGCAAAACATGTTTCCAAAGACAAAAGCTAATGGATTAACTCCAAACTGATTGCCAAGCAGAAATTTAAATCACTAATCAAAGAAGCTGAAGGACTGCCATTTAACTTTCTGAGAGCTGGAGAAAGAGGTAAGGAAATCAAAGGACAGAACGGGGATGCTCTTTGAAGCAGTATAGTTTGGAGCTCAGATGGGTGTGTTCTTGAGCCTTTGTAAAGACTACAGATAGGGATTCATTTTTCCTAATAAATTTGTCCCAGGTTAGCATAACTTGCTGGGTTGACATTTGATTTCTTTGACTTTCTATCCTTTTAAATTTCTACTTTTTTTTTTTCCTATTTTTGTATTGTTTTTCTTTCATTTTCCTTCTTTTTTCCGAATTTTTTTATTTTTGCTTAAACATGTCCAATTGGTATTACAATTTTAGAATCCCTCCTTTGGACACCACTCTTGTTTTCTTAGGGAGGCAGAGGCAGAAGGGCACTCTCATAGTGGAGGGAGGAGGAGGAGGAGGAAGCGTTTAGGGGAACTTTATCACCTGAGAAGATTAAATAGCAACATTGCAAAAATGCCAGGTAGCCATCTACTCAGATTGTATGGGCCCTAATAACTGCCCCAAATTTTGGTCCACCTGCTTCCCATTAACCTCCTCCAGGCTGTCTTCCAGAGTAAACCGTGGACATTGGTGTCAAATACCTATAAATAATTCAGTAAGTTGAGGTTCAGAGACTTTCAACCAGATGCCTTTAAGATACATGGTCAATGTTGCTTAAATTGCTTTTCTTCGTTGGGTAAAGTTTGATTTATGTACGTAAAAGTCAGCAAGAGAGGAAAAAGAAGAGCAAATCAATCCTCACTTAGCAATTGAACAGTTGCAAGATCTCGTCTGATAACCCTGACCTTCAACATTTCCATCCATATTTTGTGGCCACTCTTGTCCCCTGATGGAGATGAAGAGTCAGATGTATCTCTGTCCCTTTTCAAGACCTTTGGGAAGTTGATCCACTGCTTTGAGTTGCAGTGTACCCAATTAATGCCTCAACACTCCTTACTCTGGGCACTTATTGTCAAAGTGCACAATGGCAGCATAGTGCAAAAGGATGAAACAAAGGATTACTCAGAGTCAGTGTCCAGTCTGTACTCCAAGAGGGCCAGAAGGGGCTACTATTAAGTGATCCATCAGCATGAGAATATCTCAAATACCAGCCCTGTACTGAAGCCTTTGTGCCCTTTTATGATGGAACCAAGAAGCAGGGATCAAACAAAAAATGGTGTCTGGGCAGGGACTCAAATAGGGGACGGGGGAAGGTCAGCAGAAGGTCAGAGTTGTCTTGCCAATGCCTGACTTGGGACCAATCAAAATAATACATCAGAGTATGGGAAGAACAATGAACAGAGCACTCATTTCATATAGCAATGGGCTTGCTTTTACTTGGGCTTGTGACCTTGTAGGTTAACTTTTCATCTTTAGACACATATCCAATGAATTCCAGGAGGTTTGGACTTGTGACTCCAAAAGACCTTTACTTGGGCAAATCCATCTCATACACACCTCTGGCCCACATCCTTATGTTAAAAGTTCAATTTTAAATTATGTTCAAATTTGATTTCTCTTTTTTCTGTTTACTCTTTGAGCAACTATGCCAAATTACTGGGTATTTTTTTTTTTATCATTGATATAGGGAAATGAAGCACCCAATCTGAGAGATATTTGGAATGAGTTTGTGTTCTCTAAAAGATATAGAACAAATTTTAGGAACAACAGAGTTTAAAAGCAAAATATATTTATTGAGAGAAAGGAAGAGAGTAACAGAAGGGGACCCTAGTGGGTTGCCAAGAACCTTCCCTTTTCTAGGGATATTTATAGAGGAAAACCAAGTGGTGAGGCAGATGTAAGGTGGGAAACATGGAAACTTTCAGACATGAGATGGGACAAAATTATGGTCAACTACTAATACTGCAGCCATAATTGTTCAGTAAAATTGATTAAATCAGGATCAAATGGGGAAGGGAGTCACATAGGAAGCAGGCAGGAATACAGAACCAAAGCTCTTCCTGTAGGGGTTTGGGTTAGTGAATCTTTCTGGGTTTTTCAAGGTGATGGATGCCTATTTAGAATCTCAATCCCTGATATCCATCCCAAATGCAGTACAAGGTACATTTTACATTGCATTTGTATAATCTTTTGTCTTGAGGTCCAGGCCGCAGCACAAGTGTCTCTTTCTCCCACAGTTACAAGGTATCAGATATCTTATCTTCCATACTGGGTCCTTGAGGGTCTAGTCCTGTCTGACTGCCTGTGTTATTTCTATTTAACTAACCTGCTTACATTATCATTACTTGATTTATACTTTTTATAATTATGTTATTATATATAAATTGATAGCATTTTTATCGACTTGTCAACAAGCTGAAAATAATAATGATATTTTATCATGCTATTTAACTGCTGAAGACGAAAACAGTGATAACTCAATAAATATTTAGGGGGCCAGGGAGATAGCTCAGTGGAATAAGCCCTTGCCTGGCAAGCAAAAGGACCTGAGTTCAATTCCTGGTTTCACCAAAAAACAAAATAAACCAATAAATAAATATTTAGTTCATTAAATTTTAAATGATTTTATGTCATGCTATATAGTGTATTTTTAATTGATCATTTCAAGAAAAGTTATTTTTACTTAATTTTATTTATTTTGAAAAGTAAAATCAAAAGTAAGTATAAAAATCAGAAACAAAGATAGAAACAGGGTAACAAATAACAATACGTATGTTACAGATTTTCAAAACCAGAATAGCTGATTAACAACGGTTGACACATTACCTATTTTTTATCTTTTATTCATTTTCATGAGAAAAAAGATAAAATACAATGAAGCAGTTTCAAAACAGTTTAGTGTGACAGTTACAGTAATTAATACATTGCATATTGTTGTCTTCATAGTAGTTATTCAGAGGACAAGATATAGACATGATATCTTGTGTAAATAATATTAGTACAAAACTTTCTTCTCATTGAACTAAGAGAAAGTAGCTGTATATCTACCCTAACTACCTTGTATATACAAATATATTGTTTTCACTACAAAACAGTGTTTACAGATACAAAAGTTACATTTTAGTTATATAGGTCTTGCTTTAACTTGGTCTTAACCATCCAGCAGAAAAGTATAACCAGGAGGTATAAAAGTAAAACTATATTAATATACTGAGCTGTAAAAGG
Source organism: Octomys mimax (assembly GCA_002564305.1). NCBI lineage: Eukaryota > Metazoa > Chordata > Mammalia > Rodentia > Octodontidae > Octomys > Octomys mimax. The sequence goes on from NDGM011249258.1 coordinate 13,779, forward strand.
CTCAAGTCAATAACTTCCTACAATTGCCAGTTCTGCTGATAACCCACTACTATTATGGACTATGTGACTATATTGGGTTATTTTGCTGAATTCAAGTACCTACAATTTAGACTGGCTTAAGTATGTAAGAGTCCTTTAAAGACTTCTCCAAATACAGTTTCTCCAAATGCAGAGGAATACCCATCTCTGACAAAACAAAACAAACAAGAGGGATATAAATCAGAAAGTATTTTGATATGTGTATTCTAAATATTTATCTTTAATTTAAATGTGTACAAAGGAACTCTGAGCAAGTAATTTTTTTAATATATAAGTAATTTTTTTAAATATATTTAGTACAGGGTCTAAAGAGTTTCACTACACAGATCAGACTCATAGTGATACTCCTGTTTTCAGCCTCCCTATCTGGGAGCTGGGATTATACACATGCCACCATGCCCAGTCTGAGTCACCATTTCAGCATGCTCTAGGGGTGAGGGCAGCAGGGAACACCAGAGATGGAACCTCCAGGCCTTGTGCTTGCCTAAGCTATCTGGCCTGCCTTGAATAAGTTAATTTTAATGAGAAAAATGACATATATTTCTAAAAATGGTAGTGCTGCTATACAGCTTAACTTATAAAGTATAGCGTAGAAAAAGAATCATTTCAAAATATAAATTCCCAGGGGTGTTGATCATGCGACTTTGAGCTAAGACAAATGACTATATTTGACTTTAAATATGATCGCTTTATTACTAAGTATCCTGTCATCTTTTAACAACCACCTGCTAAAGAGATATTAAGCAAAATGAAATAATCAAAGCATACAGGAAAGAAAATGACGCACTTGTCATAGACTATAAAACTCAGATAGTTCACAAATGATCAAACCCTGAGTGTGGGGCCTGGAAGAGAGCTCAGTGGCAGAAGCACCTGATTGGCATGAGTAAGTCCCGAGTTCAGTTTCCAGCACTGCAAAGAAACAACAACGAAGAAACCCAAAGGGTGGTTCAGGGTAGATAGATAACCACACTTTCATTAATTCCTATTGAAATTTCCCATAAATTCATAGAACCATGTATGTACTTATTTTTCCAACTTATTTCTCTTTAAAATATTTCAATTAAAATATTTTTACTTGGCATTTCCTAGAACATGACAGATTGTGAAACTGAATTTACTGTCAATACAAGGTATATACTTTATAGTAAATAACATATTTGAATTTTGTTCCAAGAGATGATTACTACTCTAACTTTGGGACTTGGGCTTTTGTTGTCCTTACTGCTGTTTTATTTTTGATGATAAGACTAACGTATAAGAACTGAGAAGAGTCATCTTCAGAGAACCACTTTGGAAGCAATGTACACTATGAGCAAGAAAGGCATTTCTATGTATACTATTGTTTACCAAAGGTGGACCTAGAAAATTGTGTGACTGCCATATAAAGCCTGGTTCAATTCTCAGCGATTGTCTTGGTTGATGAAACACAATGCCTGACATCCACAACTTAAAGAGGGTGAGGTTTACGTTGGCTGAAAGTGTGTGGAGTTTTCAGGGCACAGCAGGCTAGTTGCAAGGCAGGGTGACCTGGCAGGGGGACACCTAGGAGCAGGAATAGTTCAGTACATGGTGGGAGAAGACAGGCATCAGTGCAGGACAGACGGGGGTGGACACCCAGTGGTCCAGCTCCACTCCACGTTCTGCTTAGCTAATGTGATTAATCTACCAACAAGTGTCACAGCTCTATGATCCAATCACCTCCCCAAAACTCCCCACCTGAGTGCACGAGGCCCAGAGGGAAGACCCAAAAGTACACCTTAACTGCACAGAGGAAGTGTGTTACGGTCATGCTCCCAACTCAAGTAACTATCTATATGACATTAGGTAAACTGTAGTTAATGATAAGCCCTAGAAATATGAATCATGTTAGTCTTTAAATAATTTCAGAGGCCAGTCTGATAGCTCAGTGAACTAAAGGGCCCGTTTAGGCAGAGCGAGGCAGCCAGGGTTGGATCCTCGCCGTGCCATGCAGGCCCCACCAGTGGGGCACGCTGAGATGGTGATTGAGGCTGGATGTGGTGGCACATGCCTGTAATCCCAGCACTTAGGAGGCTGAAAACAGGAGAACTACTAACAGACCAATCTGCTAGTAGTCTAAGACCCTGTAGACCTTGTAGACCCTGTGCTAAATACAGAAGAAAAAAAAAAAAAAGAAAAAGAAAAGATTTCAATCAAGAGCACAATATTGCCTCAGATACAAAAATACTTGTTGACAAGGAGGTTTTTAAAATTTTTATTTATTTATTTTTGGTTTTTTGCAGAACCATGGATTGAACTCAAGCCCTTGTGCTTGCCAGGTAAGAACTTATTCTACTGAGCTATCTCCCTGGCCCCAAAAGAGAAGTCATTGGAAGAGAGTATGTAAGATTGACTTTGATCACTTCTTTTTTTTTTTTTTTTTTTTTGGCGGGATCCAGGATTGAACTCAGACCCAAGGAGTTTTATTTAACACAGTGTTTCTTAGGGAAAACTTGCTGAAACTTCCAAGAAATACTGAGAAAGACACCAAAATAGTTAAAAACTCATAGAAATTTTAAAGCATGGTTGAATTCTACTTCTAGCCTGTTCTGAAAAGAGTTTAGTAATTAGGTCAAAGCTCATTTATTTCATTTTATTTATAGCTGTGCATATCATCAATATTTCCTTCAACACACAAATCCTAGAAAGCAAACTGCATGGTGCAGTGACCCAACACACAAGTCCTTTACTTCAGAGCCTCTCGTCTTGAAAAACGCACTGGGAGTTTTTGGGGTAGAGGCATGGAAAATCTTAACTGGAAATCTGTCCTGAGCATCCTAGCTTTATATGTGTGTTTTCCAGTTTGTCAGAGAAATGTCAATAAGAATATGAGAATATGTTTTCCAAATTCTCTTTTCTGTTGTTTTCCTATAATTATTTTTATTGTGGCACTTTAAGTACACATAGTGATCACATTCTTTATTGGGAATTTGTACGTGTACATGAGATAGCTTAATATTTTTCCCCATTACCCAGTCTTCCCATCAGCACTTTTTTCCCTCCTTATTCACAACAGCTTTGTTTCCATTTTATCCTTTCCCGGTTTTCTTTTCCTTCTCTTCCCTCCCTAGTTACCGATCCCATTTAAACATTTTCTTCACAATATATACCGTGCGCAATATCTATATACTCACTATCTAATTACATAGTGTCTAACTACACAGTTTGGAATATACAGTTGGGTCATTACTTACACTTTAAGTTCCTCACACAAATGGTATTCACACATATATCTGATTTATTTCACTTAAGAGTATGATCTCAAAGTACATCCATTTAGCTAGAAATGCCTTTTTCTTTATGGCTCAGTAGTACTCCATGGTATAAAAACACATATTCTTTATCCATTCATCAGGTGGTGAACATTTGGGTTGTGTCCGATGCTGATCTATTACAAACAGTGCTGTCATAAATATAGGTGGGCATATATTGTTGTGATGTAGTCCTTTTGATTCTTTCAGGACAATACCAAGAAGGGAAATACTGGGTTGAATAGAACCTCTAGTTTTAGTTTTTTAAGAAATCACCACAGTGATTTTCACTAGTGGATGCTCAAATATAAACACTTACCAACAGTAGTGAGTGGCTCCTTTTTCTCTACAGATCTGACAGCATTTTGTTATGGGTTGATTTAGCAGCAGTCATTCTTTCTAGAGTGAGTTAGAATCTCAGCACTCTTTTAATTTGTATCTCTCAAATGACCAGTGATATTGAACATTTTTCATATATTTATCTGTCATTTCTACTTCTTCTGACAAGTTCCTATTTATTTCAGTTGCCTGATTTTTGGATTAGGTCTTTAAAAGTGAGGGAATCTGAATTTTTTGAGTTCTTTATATGGTCTACCATAGTCCTTTGTCTGAGAAACAGCGGACAAATGTTTTCCTACACTGTGAGTTTTCTCTTTAATTGTTGAGGATTTTTGCTGTTCAAATATTTTTCAGTAAGATTAGATACCAGCTGTTGATCCTGTGTGACTAGGCTTTTTTTTTCCCCATAAACTCTTTGTCTTCAAGGTTTTACCTATTCTATCATGTAGTATTTAGGGTTTCTCTTTTAAGATTTAAATTTCTGATCCATTTCAATTTTAGTTTTGTGTACAATGAAAGACATAGACGTGGTTTTAATCTATAGCATTTACAAAGCCAGGTTTCCAGCACCACTTATTAGAGAGGTTTTCTTTCCCTAAGGGTGTTCAGCTCCTTTATCAAAGATAAGGTGGTTGAATATGTCTGAAGTTGTTTCTGTATTTTGTAAGTAGTGCCACTGATCCTCAGGTATTTTTATGTTTTTATTTTACTTTATTCATTATTTTACTATAACATACTGGGTTATTTTTTTTATCATACTGGCTTTGTAGTATAGGTTCATGTCAGGGATTGTGATGCTCTGAACTTGCCTTTGTTGCCCAACATTACTTTTCCTGTATTCTAAGTCTCTTCTGGTTCTAAATGAATTTTAGGACTGGTTTCCATAATTCTGTGAGATATACTATTGGAATTTTGATTGAGGAAGTGAAGTCTGGTTAACAATTTTGGAAGTATGGCAATTTTTATCACACTACATCTTCCTACCCAAGAACAAGGAATTTCTAACATTTGCTAGTATTTTCTTCAATCTTATCTTTAAGAGTAGTGAAGTTTTCAATAGAGAGGGCTTTTACATTTTCGTTAGATTGATTCCAAGATATTTGTATTCCCTTTTTCTTTGATGCTACTGTGAAACGTGGTTTCCCAAATTTCTCTCTCAGTGAGTTTATTCTATAGGTACAAGAAGACTTTTGGATTTTTGATTTTTGACTTTTGACTTTTACCCAGCTACAGACAATACAAGTTTTTCTTTTTAAATCTAGAAGTATTTTGGTGGAGTTTTTGGAGTCTCCTTTGTAGACTATCATTTATCCACAAATAAAGACAAGTTAAATTCTTGCTCTCCTAATCTTATCTCTTCAGCAGCCCATGTCCCGGCTGCCTCTTCTGTGGTGTTACCCCACAGTTAGATCTGGGCCTGCATTGGCAGCACATATACTACCTGGATCTCAGATAACTATGCATATGCTCTTAGCGAACATAGTCGGAGAGTTCTGTGCTCAACAACCTAACCCTGCACCACCCAGTCTGCACCAAGCAACTTTATTGAATCATAGCGGTGATGGTGGACATCTTTGTCTGGTTCTTGATTTTAGAATGGGATTTTTTTAGGTATTTGTCCATTTATTTATTTATTTTTCTGTATTTTGGACAGGGTCTACATGGTCTCACTATGTAGACTGGACTTTTAGTGAATCTCCTGTTTTCAGCCTCCCAAGTGCTGGGATTATAGACATGCACCACAGCGCCCAGTCTTAGTCAACTTCTCAGCATGCCCCGCAGGCAGGGCCAGCAGGGCAGAGTGGGGATTGAACCAGGCCACTGCCCTCTGCCTATGCAGATGCTTTAGTTCAGTTTTGTCTATTTAGAATGATATTGGTTTGAAATATCTTTTGGTTGGTTTGAAATAGATGGTTTTATCAGATTGAGATAAAACTATCTCAATCTATTCTAATTTTATGTATTTTCTTTCTTTTTAAATCATGAATGGGTGTTAGACTTGGTCAAATGTTTTTTCTGCACCTAGAGAGATGATATGAGATTTTTGTCCTTGACTCTGTTAATGTGGTATATTAAATTTATTGATTTACATGCGTTATACCAACCTTGCATCCCTGGATGACTCTTACTGGATCATGGTATTTAACCTTCATAATTATTTGCTGCACTCTCTTTGCTATCATCTTACTGAGGATTTTGTGTCTATCTTCATGAGGGATCTTGGCCTGTAGTTGTCTAGTTTGGTCATTTGTTAGCTTAAGTATCAGGATAATGATTTCTTCCCAAAATGAATTGCTCTTTTTAGAATTTCATTAAAGAATTTGAGAACTATAGAGTCTCTCTCTCTCTCTCTTTCTCTCTCTTTTTCTCTCTCCCTCTCTCTTTCTCTTTCTCTCCCTCTCTCTCTTGCTATCTCTTAAATCCAGCAGTGAATGCATCAGGCACAGTGGTTTTCTTTGTTAGTAAGTTTTTAATTATGATTTCAATTTCCTTGACTTATATAGGTTTATTTACAATTTTTATATGTCTTGTCAATTTAGTTTTGGCAATTCATAAGTAGCTAGCAATTTGTTCATTTATTTTGTATTTTCCCTTTTGCTCTAGTAATGGTTCTTGAAATATGTGCCGATGATCTTCTGAATTTCTGCACAGCCTAGTGCAACACCATCCTTTTCAATCTTAATTACATGGATATGAATCTTTCCTTTTTATTTTTCAATAAGGTAAGTTAAGGGTTCATTAATTCTATTCTATTCTTCCCAAGAAATACCTCTATGATTTACTGATTCTTTCCTTAGTCTCCATTGCATTAATTTCTTCTCTAACCTTTATAATTTCCTCCCTCACACAAGCTTTGGAGTTGATCTACTCTTCTTTTTGCTAGAAGCTTGAAGTTCAGCATTAGGGTTTTTCAGTTATCTCTGTTTCCTTGCCATGAGTACTCACCACTATAAGTTTCCCTCATAGACCTGCTTTCACTGTTTCATTAGTTCTGGTATTTTCATTGGTATTAACATTTAATTGTAAAAAATCTAATTTTTTAAATAATTTCATCTGTGAACTATTCATTGTTTGGAAGGTGTTATTTAATTTCCATGTGTTTATGAAGGTTTTGTGGTTTCTTTTACCATTAATTTTAAATTTCATTGCACAATGGTCTGAAAATATACAAGGAATAATTTCTATTTTTGCATCTACTTAAGCGTGCTCTATGTGCTATTTTGTTATCTATCAGGAGAATGTATTGCATATAGCTGAGATGAATACATATTAAGATGTTGCTGTTTAGAATACTCTGTAAATATCCACTAAGTCCATTTTTTCAAAAGTTTGGCTTAGTTCTAATGTTGCTTTGTACAGTTTTGCCTAGTTGATCTGTATATTGCTGACAGTGGAATCTTGAGGTCCTTCATTACAATTATATTAATGCTTATATAATTTTTATGTCTGTCAATATTTATTTCATGTGGTTGGGTGTACTGGATATATATATATATATATATAGATAGATAGATATAGATATAGATATAGATATAGATATGATTATTACTTGCTCTTCCTTTTACAAGGAGGTAGAAAATTTATTTGTCTTGAAAGATACACATAAACCTTGGCTTGAAACCCAGATTTTCTGTAAATAAAATAGCTATCCTTGCTTCTTTCTCTCTCTTTTTTTTTTTTTTTTGATTACTGACACAGGTATGCTTTCCATCCTTTGATTTTTAGTTTACAAATGTCTTTTCAAATTAAATATGTTTCTTGTATGTAGCATATTGTTGGATATAGCTTCATGATCCATTCTGTCTGTTTCTTTTGTATTTCAGTCTGTTTCTTCTGATTGGTGGATTGAGACCATTAACACTAATGGTTAAAATTGATATGCATTGATTTATCCCTGTCATGTTATTTTCCTGTTATTTGTTTTATTTTATTCTCTTCTGTTTAATTGTTTGCCTTGGTTGGTGGATACATTCTCTTCAGATTCATGAATTTGTAATCTTTCTATTTTCTATCCTTCAGAAAATGTTGGAGTAATGGTTCAATATTTCTGAATTTCCTCAGCTGTTCTTTGTCATATAATTTCCTTATTTCTCCGTCAATTATGAAAGATAGCTTTTCAGGACACATAAATATTGATTAGAGGTTGTTTTAGAGCTTGAAATAGTTCACACTCTCCATGACTTGAGGGTCCATATAGAGATATCAGCTGTTATCTGATGGGTATTCCTTTGTATGTTGTTTTTCCTCTCTTATCTAACAACTTTTCCTATTGTGTTCTTGTGTTCAATTTCTGGAATCTTCATTATTATAAGCTTTGGTATATGTTGGTTTTTGCATATTTGTTTGCTAATGTACTCATTCATAGCTAATTAGACTTCTGCATACCTCACTTAACTGTATGTCAAATCCTTTTACCCTGCTTGGGCAATTTTCTGCCATTGCTTCAATGAACAGTTTTTTAATGTCCCATGAGATATCTCCTTTTTCACTGATTCTGATTAATCTCATGTTCTTCTTTGCATCACTTAGCAGCTGCTGGGTTGATTTCTCATGATCCCTGGGTATTTTTAAGAAGTTTTCTTTTCATTATCTCTGGCCATATTTCTGTCTGCTGTATCTGAATTTCTGCCCTCATATTGTCTTGTTCTGCTTGGCCTAATTTCAATGGATTTTTTAAATCTCCTGGATGTCTATTTGAATCTCTTTCATGGATTTCATTTTTTTAAATTGCCTATTCACAGTTTACATTTTATTCCTAAGCTGCTCTACTTTTTCTCTTCATAAACTTTAGCTTTTCTAAGCATATATTTCATTATGTTCACCATCTCTGTAGTTATATGGGAAATTATTGCTGATTTAATTTTTTTCTAGAGCCTCATTGATCTACTTTGTTACTTCCACAGTTACCACTTCAGAGTGCAGGTGGAAGACGTTTAGATTTTTCCATCCTTTGTCCCCTGGGCTTGCCTTTGGTAAGTTCAATTCTTGCATTAAATTTAGCTTAAGTGTCTTCTCATTTTTTTTTATTTTTTAAAGTTTAATTCCAGGGTTAGGCTTGTAAGTTGTTTATGGTGAATAGATGCATTGATAGTATTTAAAATGGCAATGGAATACCCATCTCTGACAAAACTAAACTAAACAAGGGGATAGAAATAAAGAACCATTTTGTACCTCTATATACAAAATAGTTAGGGTAGATATACAGCTACTGTCTCTTAATCGAAGGAGAAGAAAGATTTGTACTAATAATGTTGGACAGGACATCATGTCTGCATCTTGTACTATGAATAACTACTATGAATACAACAATATGCAATGCATTAATGATTGTAACTGTCCTACTAACCTGATTTGCAACTGTCTCATTGCTATGCGTTTCTCAATAAAATTAATTTTAAAAAAGAACCTGAGAGGGTTTATAGAAGAAAGGAAATGTGGAACATAAAAAGCTCTTGGATAGAAAATCAAGAATATATTTTAATAGCTCATAGTAGTAGTGAGTTATCAACACAACTGGCAATTGTCAGAAATTATTGACTTGAACCTCTCACAGCTCAGCATATTATTAATATAGCTTTACATTTTATACATCACAGTTATACTTTTCTGCTGGATGGTTAAGATCAAGATAAAGGAAGACCTATAAAACTAAAAAATGTAACTTTTGCTGTCCAACAAGGTCAGTCAAATCCCCTCAGTCACTTTCTTTTAGTTTATTGAGAAAAAATTTGTACTAATTGTTTAGACAAGATATCATGTCTGCATCTTTTCCTCTGAATAACTATTATGAAGACAACAATTTGCAATGTATTAATTATTCTAACTGTACTACTAACCTGTTTTGAAATTGATTCATTGATATTTCATCTTTTTTCTCATTAAAATGAATAAAAATTTTAAAAAATAAAAATAAAAAGAAAGAAGGAAAAAATAAAAATCAGCACAGAGCAACAAAAATCTTGAAACCATGTTCACACACATTTAGAAACAAGAACAAACTGACAAGAAAAAAAAAAAAAGCAGAGAGGGAAAACAATAAGAAAGTAAAAAAAAAATAATATCTGTTTCCAGTTGTGTCTCTGCTATCATTGGCAGACAGTGTGAACAGACAGAATAAAGGTCATAGTTGATTAATCCCAGAAAACCAAACAAATTAGTGGATAATCCCAGTGTGTCTACATGTTTATTTCCACTGAAATTTAGGCTGATTTCAGGTTGTGAAGTTGGACCTAGATTTGTTCATCCTGGAGCAATCCATACACCTAATGATGGCTTGAGCTTTGCTCTCTGACACTCTCACTGGAAGATACTACATGAAACTGGTATGCAGCTCTTCTTAATTTTGAGCTCAGTTGGCACCTCCTCAAGATGTCTAGTGCCCAATTACCCTCTCCTGAGGGGTGTCTGAACACAATTGATTCACTAGACAATGTAGTCTTCTGCATCCACTACTCTACTACATTGAAGTGTTTTTCTGGGGAGTGTTCTGGGGTTGTCAGTAGTCACCATGAGTCTGTAGGGTTGAAACAGATACTTTTCTTTTTAGTGGCTCGGTTTAACATCCAGCTCATACCATTCTTTTTCTCTTTGCAGTGCTGGGGATCAAACCAGGGTCTACGTGCATGCCAGGCGAGTGCTCTGTCACTGTGATACAGTCCTGGCCCCCTGTAGGGTGGAGATGACCCTCCTACACAGCATTTCTGGGCTCAAGGAGAAAGTGCCACCTGGCATCCCTTTCTTCTTCATCGAAGTCTGTTTTGGCTCTCCCTGTGAGCTTCAATTCTTCCTTGAGCTCCTTCTTGGGTCCCGGAAACTCTCTCACCTCCCTCTTCCCTTGCTTACATCACTACATTCCAATATCTGGACACCATATCTCAGAGAGGCTTTTACTCCTCTGGTCATCACTCTGATATCTTCCTGGAACTTTTGTTTGTTTCTTTGTTTGAGATGGATCTTACTGTGCATTATAGACTGTGCTTGAACTCACTGTGTTTCTCAGACAGGCTTGTAGAACTATGACAACCTCCTACCTAATTCTCTGAAGTGCCACCACACCTGCTTCCAAATTCCATTTATTAAACAGCTTTATCATGAAAATCAAATATTTTACTTGATTCATTTACTCTTTCATGCCTTATGCAATCACTCAACCTCACATACATAACATTGTACAAATTCAAACATTTTGAATCTTAAAGTAATAGTTCTATTTTCTAGTGGAATTTGTCAATCCCTAACAAATCACCTTCCCAAGTACTATCTACTTGAAACCAAATGATTTGCATATAGGACAAGGTAATAAAAGTACCTGCTTACTAAATCCAGAATTCAAACAAGGTCTAGTATCACTGATTTATCTTATCATCATACTTTTATGATTTCACCTAATAGTTTTATTTTTCTTTACTATGTCTTTTTTTCCCTATGCTGATACAGAATAACTTCTCTCAACTCATAATTTATTCAAATTATATATGGGCCATCTGAGTTGCATATTGTGGAATGCTAAAGCTATAAAGAAACTATGAAGAAAATATTTAAATGAGAAATACATTTTCTTTCCTGTAAATCTTCATGTATCTCTATAATGTATTTGAGCACATGGAAAACATACTAAATTTTTCCCTTTTCCATTATAAAATAGATTTATTTTGTCCCAGTATTTAGAAATTAGATAATCTAAATAGAAATACTAACATGATATATGTTACATAAATAAGACTTTCTATGATTGTATCTATCTATGTGTGTGTATACATTAGGTAGCTATAAAGATTTGAAGATTTGTCACAGTGACAGATCTCAGTGGGAAAGGCTATTAAAATGTTTTTTTATAAAATATTACTTGAGTAAACTAATAGGGAATTTATGTTATGAACACAACTTCCTTATGTTAGTCAGCTTTCTTTTGCTGTGACAAAGTACCTTAAAAGAGTTTTGTTTTGCTTCATTATTTCAGAGGTCTCTATCAGAGGATATTTGTCTTTCTCTTAGTTACTATTCTTTCATTGCTGAAACAAGATGCCTCAAATTAAGGGAGGAAAGATCCATTTAGGTAACAGTCTACAGAGGCTTCAGTCTGTAATCTGCTGGCTCCAAGGTAGGGTGACTCATGGCAAAGGTAGTATAATTCTTAGTGGCAGAAGATAGCAAAAGCAACTGGAGTGAAATAGGGAAAGTCAAGGTTTTCCTACTCTGTAGTATATGTGGGCTACCTGCCCTAAGGCAATGTAGTACTTACCCCTCCACTCCTAGCTCTAGACAATAAACCAATAACAAACTCTAGAATTAGCTACCTCAAGAGTATCCAACCACTATGACTACATGAGGCCTGCTGGGGGTGAGGTGGCATCCTTTGTGTCTGGATAGACACAAAGCATAACAGCACAGACACCTTTTCTGTCTATAGTAAGACACAACCTCATGCTGGGATTACAGGTGCACTCCACCACGCCCAGTCTCAACTGCCATCTCCGAGTGCCTCTGGGGTGGGAGCCAGCATGGTATGGGGCTAGCATGGTAGGATAAGAGATTGAAACCCTAGCCCCTGTGCCTGCTTGCAGGTGCTTTAATCTGTTGAGTTATTTGCCAGCCCTTGTAACTTTTTATGAATATGTATTAACTCCACACAAGGAATGAAAATACTATGTACTGTAAACAGGCAAAAAATTAAAAAGCCAAGCATTGTGCTGCACTCCTCTAATACCAGCACTCACTTAGCGGGGTGAGGCAAGAGGATTTCTGGGAGTTTGAGGTCACCCTGTTCTACTTAGTTCAAAGTTAGTCTGCATTACAAAGTGGAATCTTGTGTCAAATAAACTGGTAGGATCAAATGGCGGAAATGAGGGGAACAGAGGGAAGAGAAAGAGGAAGAAAATTGGAATTAAGAAGTGTTACGTACACGTATATAACAGATTCTCAATGGAAATATGAATATTCTGTACTAAACACATGTATGAGAAACTAAAATTTAAAAATGCAAAATAGAAATAAATGCACTTATCTCAAAAACCATAAAGAAAAGAATAGCAGGGTGACCTTAGATTGCAACAATGAACTGTATTTTAAAGAACTAGATGAGAGGATGTTGAAACTTTTAAACGCATGTCAAATGTTTGAGGAAATAGTTATGCATCCACTTCTCTAATCACTATACTCGGTTACAAATATTAGAAGTTTGTAAGATCCACTTACAAAACCATGCATTACTTCATTAATATATATGAAGTTCATGTTTTAAATTTAAAACATCAACAGTTATAGTTACAAATAAAAGAATAAAATATCAGAAAAATGAAAACAAAATCAATATAAGATAAAATTAATGGATGAGAATATCAAATAATTGTAAGACTAAAATGATAAAATTTGAAGGTTATTTATGCTAGTAATTATAAAAATGAGGAAATACTATATAATATGTGAACCATGAAACATAATATAAACATTGCATATTAAACTATGAAGTATAATAGAAAATCGATAACGGTGAAGAAAATCTGAAAGAATTAGTACTGAATTCTTTGCTGACAGTTATATTATTGGACACATTTAAGTAATTAATACAAAATAAATATTAAAAATGAGAGAACATACAGTTCCTAAAAATATACAACAGAAAACATTCCATAAGAAAACACAGCAAATGGGGAGAAAATCAAAATTTAACCTAATCCTAGGCAATAAATGTAAATGTTTTAAATTTGTAGATTAA
>NDGM011249260.1:0-10437 GCA_002564305.1 Octomys mimax
GTCCTGGAGCCGGTCCTGCGTGTCCTTCAGCCGTGCTTTCAGGTGCCGGATGCATACCTCCTTCTGCTGCAGCGGAGTCAAATACTGCTCCGGGGTGGGTGGCTTGATGCCATGGTTGTCACTGCACAGTGTGTACTTCATAGAGCGCCTGCAAGTGGATGCCCATCAGGGATAGGGGAGGAAGGGGTGGAAAGTGCATGGGTGTTGCATTCAGGAAACAATGGTAGGTGCACCAGGCTCAAGTGCACATGAGCCTGGTGCACCACCATTATCTGTGCTGTCATCACAGCAGTGTAGGGTGTGGGGAAGCCTCCATCCTCCAGAGGCTGCTGGCTCCACAGAGATGGGCTCTTACCCTAAACCCATAGCCCATCCTAGTGGGCACACAGAGCCTAGGTTTCCAGACTTGAACCCTGAGAGTGAGCACAGGGCTGGAGGCTTGGGATGGGGAAGAAGGCTTCATGTAAGTAAGGACAAAGTGTCTGGAGAAGAGGAGACATGGTAGAGGGCTTTCCTCTCCAGATCCAAGTGCAGCAATGGATCTGAGAAGGCAGACTTGATGCAGACACTGCTGGCATGAGCAGAGCTGTCCTAGCACACATATCATATCCAGTGCACACTCCCCTTGCCCACCCTCACGTGCATGCAGGTGTGCATTAATTGTGCACTTACTGGGAGTAAACATCTAAGTGTGTGGATATTCCTGGTCTGTGTGTGCTGCCGATACATATGTTCACAGACAGTGCCTGAGAAGCCTCCTCTTCCTGCTGCCCTCATGGGTAATCTCATGTGCCAGGACAACCCCTGCTCATGTGTGTGTGTGTGTGTGTGTGTGTGTGTGTCTGCATGGACACTTGCTGGTCTGGGTATGGGCAGTCAACAGTGGAGCCCTGTGCTGCAGCAGGCTGGGTGTGCGCAGTTCTGTGCCTGTTAGTGGCTCTGTGTGGCACATATGCAGCACATTGATTCCTCCAGGGCAGCAGGGAGGAATCTCCACCCAGAGGATGAGCATGTCAGCAGTGAGAGTGGGTCAAAGCTTTCCAGGAAAGGAGAACACCCTGACTCTACAACGGAGTGTGGCCTAGATGTCTCCACCCATGGCTTCCTGGCTGCTGGTTCTTCTGTTTGTAAAGAAATGCCTTGGATCTCAGCTTAAAATCATGGGCACACTTCCACCTGACTAGAGACTCAGGCCTGCTGCCCTCCCACTCTGCTCCAGAGACGGGCAGATATGGTTTGGTGAGATAGCCCCTGGTGAGGCCCATTTGCTAAAGCAGCCTAGCTGGAGGAAAATTTAGGTTTTCATGTGAGCTCTGTACTGTTTACTGAAGAAAAAATGTGCATAGACTGTGACTATTGAGAACACGGTAGCAGGATTGGAAGGAGAAATGCTGTTCTCTTGCACTGGCTCACCTTATGGCCCCCAAGTTTAACTCAAGCCAAGTCACACATATCCTTGTTTCACAAGGGGCAACGTGGTGGTGTGGGCTGAAAGCTTGGGGTCACCCCTCTGATCTAAGAAATAGCTTTCCAAAAGAGAAACAGCGCAAAAGCCCTGTATACTCATCCTGTAGCATCTGCTGGTCCTGCAAGGGCTTTGGTCAGAGGGTCATAGACCTATGATGAATATAAAGCAGTCTGTCCCATAACTGGGATGAGGTAGGTGGTGATGGTAGTGGCAGAACCAAGATTAGTTAAACTAGAAGAATCAAAAATTAGAGGAAAATAACTTTTAACTCTTTCCATTTTTTGTTGTGATTGTTTTTTGTTTTATTTCCATTTGTTTTTATGGGTATTTTCCCCAAAATGTTTAACACACATTTTTAGTCATTGGCTCTATCTTTCAAAAAATTATATTTAACATATATGTGAATATGTATCTTATATCTCTATTTGTCTATCTATCTATCCATCCACCCATCTATGACTGAGAAGTAAAACATATTATAGTGCATACCTCTCAGCTACTTATACCTTGGAAAGCCTGGCTATTTGCAGTGAGGTCCCAGGGACAGTCACACTCATGGTAGGCACGAGGACCTTCCTCAGAGGCAACATTCATTCTGAAGAGTGGGATTGCCCCAGGGGTTACAGTTATGAGGTACTCACAAAAATCTGTTACTAATGAAAAATCATTGATGTTCCCAGTGATACACTTTTCTACATAGAAAAGTTAATACATTGCTCCTGTCCCCTGGGCCCTGGGGGAAGGGAGGTGAAGCCCAGGATGCTGGGTTACAGGTCCTGTCCATGCCTGTTACCCATCAAACATCTATCAGTAGAAACTCTGACAACTGTTGCTTCCAAAGCTCTGGACATCACTGTGAACAGTTGACATCTTCCCCAAGGAAGGAACAAAAAAGGCTCCCCAGAAAGTGTTTTCTGGTCTCTTTGCCCACATCCCTTAAGACAAGCACAGACTAAAGTCCCAGAATAGTGCTTACTGGCAATCTAGGATATGTGGTCTACAGATACCAACTCACTGAGTCTCTGGGTTATTAGCTCCATTTTATACACAAGGAAATGGAGACTCAGAGACAGGAAGTATCTGACTCTAAGGCCATGCTTGCCCCTGCACTTTCCTACTGCCCACTATTTCTTAACACCACAGAGCCATGATTACGGCTCTTACCTCTTAGCCTTCCATGACACACAGGTCCCCTTCACTTGCCTCTCCAACCTAATTCTGCTTTCCAAATCTTGGTCCATGATACCTGAAATTAAACTTAGCACAGGCTGTGTTTCTAATGTCACCTCTGCTACTTTCAAAGTGCCCCCTGAGAAGAGCAAGCTGGCAAGCTCTGGGATTGCCTCCTATTCCCATCTTGCCTTTTCCCAACAGAACTGTGATTTTGTGCAGGGGGGCACTAACTTTCTATGTACTTAAGGGGACCTGCATCTAGTCAGTCACATGACCCAATTCCAGGCAGGATATGGGCAGAGCTTTAGTCTTTTCTATCTTCTTCTTTCCTGAAAGGATGACCTAATGGTTGGTAGTACAGAAGCTGTTTTGTAATGATGCAGACAAAAGCTGTTTTCCAATGACAGTGGCACAGGAAGAGAAGACACGGGCCTTGCAATGCTTCAGGGAGCAGCTTACCTCTCTCATTTTTGTTCTGAAAGCACCGCCCTCATTTGCTTAAGCCACTGCTTTTGCTTCTGTGTTGTGGGTGTTACATCCAATTTATAGACTGGAGCTGAGGCTCAGAGGGGTGAAGTGACCTGCTCAAGCTCTCACAGCCAGTAAGTCAGGGCTGGAGCTGGGGACAATCAGAACAACATGCTGGCACCTAACCCAGAGCCCCGATTCCCGGCCAGCTCAGAGACTGGCTGGCAGGAGGGCAGTTACCTGGGGGTGGGGCTGCTGTCGCTGCCCTTGCAGGAGCCTGAGTTGCTGCTGCTGCTGAGGGAAGAGGTGCCATAGGCGTCCCGCACGCTCACGGGTGGAGAGGTGCGCCTGGAGGCGGGGAGAAGAGGCAGGTGCTCATTCTGGCTGGGGGGCAGTTGTGGGCACTGAGCAAACACTGCCAGGCCGCTGCGGCTCAAAGCGCCCCCACTTCAGGGTCACCAGCAGGGAGACAAGCAGGGAGGAGCGGGAGGTGCACAGACAAGGGTGACAGAACAGACAGCGCAAGTCAAGATGGAAAGCCAGGAAGAGGCTGGTCCTCCTGGCTTCCCAGGGCAAAGGCAGGGACTGGGCAAGGCTGCAGGATAAGGGTGAGGCCTCTATATCCCTCCCAAAGCCCAACTTTCAGAGTCCTTCAAACCTGGGAGAGAAACCAGCACAGACTTAGGGGAGAAAATGGGGTACATAGGAGTGGGACAGGAAGAATGGTTTCTGGGGTGAAAATGGGGAGGAGGAGTGAGGTGAAGTGGAGTGGATTCCACACCCTTCCAGCTAGCAGCGGCGTCTATGAGCTGGGACTGGTAAAACCCAGTGATCTGAACCTCCAGCTAACTTTTGTATCCACACATCATTTGAGCACTTAAGCAGTTCCAGAGGAGGCCAATCTTTGCAAGCCCATGTTAAAGATGGGAAAGGGGGATATGATTTGCTGGAAGTCCCAGTGTAAGTCAGTGGCAGGGGAGACAGAGGACACCTTCTCCCACCCCGCAGCAGAGCTTCAGGGCAAGTGAAGACTCACCTGCGGGATCCAGCGGAGGCCCGTCTGCTCCCTGGCAGGGACATGGCCATGAGGCTGCGGGTCCGAGTGAGGGGTGGGATGGGCGGTGTCCCTGGGGCTGAGGAAAGAGGACGGGTTGGGGGGCCAGTAGGGAGTGCCGGGCCAGGCCATGTCATCCTCTCGCTGGGGCCACTGCCAGGCATAGCTTCTCCTCTCACCCTTCAGCAGAATACCCCAGTACCAGGCTCAGGCCACCGCTCCCTCTACCAGTGAATTTAACAGGAAGATGCACAGCCTCCCACCACCTGACTCAGAGTCACAATCGATCGTCAAGGCCTCAGGGGCAGTGGGAAGTCATCAGTTCAACCCGGTGTTCTCCAGATGAGTGAATGTGACCCAGACAGGGTGCAGGTCTTGCATAAGATCACAAGGACAGCAGGAACCCGTTCCCCGGTGCAGCTCCAAGTCTTCTACTCTGTGAGCCGACCTGCTTCTCCCAGGTCCCTGACACTCAGACCCCTGCCTCCCTGCCGTTCAGTCCTCCCTCCTTGGCAAAGGTTGCAGGCTGGAGGGCTCCTGGGGCAGAACCAGGAACCCCAAATTAGGCTGGGCTGTTCTCGTCAACCATCACCTTCCCAGTTGGCTTGTGGTTCAGGGCTTCCCGTCTATAGGGGAGACAAGACAGACCAACATACCAGCACACATGTAGAAAGACATATGGATGTATATGACCACGAAACAGTACCATGTCCTAACATTCCAAAATGTATAGCACCCATCCCTGTGAGCATGCCCAGGCACCTGCCCACAACACAGGACATGCAGCTACCCGTCCATGCTTGCCTGATCGCTCCATGCCTCCCATAGCCATCTGTGCAATGCTGACTTCCTCATTTTCCAGAAACACACTGATGAGACTGATTGCAGTAGAAACCTTTGGCTGACAGGAGCAGAAGTCCTCCCTACCTGCTACTGGGGATCCCATTGGGTGGCCCAGCAGCAACAGTTCATGCCAGGAGAGACTCTTGGTAAGTGGGTAGGTAGACTCAGGCCCATTGGCTCTCCTGGGTTGGGGCCTGGGCTGCAAGGGTGAGATATTGCAGGGAAGAGGCCCCATGCTGGGCAGAACTGAGGCTGTGTGGAGAAGAGGGCATGCAGGGAGGGCATCAGCACAAAGCTCCTAGAGTCCAATGCACAGGCTTGAGCTCTCTGCAGCCAGAGTGTTGGTTCTGGGGCAGTTACAGAGACCCATGCCCCCTCCCTCCATATTCAGAGCAGGGACTGAGGACAGTATGCTGGGTGGTAGGAGACTTGACTAAGGGTGTTGTCCTCTGGACCACCCCCCATGCTGAGAGAGAAGCATTTACCCAGCCACACACCAGATCGAGCTCATGCTACACACATTACGTACATTCTGTTACTGACTCCTCCCAACAGCCCTATAAGGAAGTATTGTGATTAGTCCCCTTTACAGGTGAGGAATCAGAGCTACTGAGAGAAAAGGGACTTGCCCAGATCACTCCCAACGTGTGCTTGTCTGACCAGCATCAGGTGCTGAGGGGTTGGGGCCCAAACTCTGGAATTTCTGGCCCGAGACCATCCCTTTCCCACACCAGCACCTCCCAGGAGCCTGGTCTTTCTGGCTGGTGGCGGGGCTGTCTCCTGAGCAGACAAAAGCACTGCTCAGATGGCCTGTTTCCTGGCTGTGACACAGAACATGGCCTGTTCCCCGGAGGCCTGGACACTGCCAGCATTGTCTGCCTAGAGGTGTTGGGTGCTGGGCTACAGGATTTGCCAGCACCATCCCTGTCACCTGAGCTCTCACCCAGGCTGGCATTACTCCCTACCCACCATGCCTCAGGTTCCTGGACAGGCCCAGTGGACACAGGGCTGGTCCCTACAACAGGAACCACCAGGCAGGTTGGAGTGGGAGCCAGCTGTGCCCTTCCACCTAGGGCCACAAGTGGCTGAATCCTGGCCACAGAAAAACTTGGAATAGGAGTAGCCGGGGTGGGTGGGCAGGCATGATGATCTTCCCTTATGGGGAGCCAGAGCTTCAAGGATTATATGTCACTGACTGACTCCTCTGTGGTCAGGGAAAACCCTGATGAGTGCGTTGGTGTGCCTAAGCCCATGACTTTCAACAGCTTTTGGATCTCATTGAGACCTGAGATCAAAGGTCACACAGCTTCAGTTCTGTTGAGCTCTGGCTTCTAGCCCATGCTGCCTGCCCCTCTGGCCACTTTATCACCACTGCCCACTCTCCTGGCTTTTGAGAGACTGCAAGGAGGAGGTCAGGCCTCTAGGATGATTTGCTGACAAAGGTAGGACTCATACCCTAGGACAGATGTCTTTCTGTAGAGCCAGCTTGGGGCTGTTGCTAGAAGCCAGAAAATTGCAGGTAGAGATTGGAGCTAGGTCCTGGGAGGCAGGCAAGATGCCAGGCTTGCTTAGAGCTATGTGTGGCCTGGGACAATGACACCTTTTGTTCCTTCTGGCTCTGCTACTACCTTGTTTGGCAACCCCATGCATCCTCCTCTTGAGTTCCCTCTTCCTTCCTCCCTGGCTGGCTTGGGAAGAGGGTGGTTCTGTACCTGGACACAGTTGACAGTCTCCTGGGATCAGCCAGAACCAGCCATCCTTTTGGGACAGAGGTGGAAGTAGCATTTCCCCTGCTGGGACAGGACCTCACAGATAGGTCCCTCATGGGAGGGCAGAAGCCACCCAGGCCCAAAGGAAACTACCAAGCCAGGATCCTACTCAGAAGCCTCAGTGTGCACCCTGTGCCTTTTCAGGTTCTCTCTCCTCTGGGCCCCAGAGAGGAGGCAGGTTGCCATGGCATTAGTTACCATGCCACCTGCTTAGCCTTGAGTCCCACAAGCCTATCCCCAGGGGGCCAGAGGCTGTCACTTGGCATGGAAGGGGAAAGAAGCCCCAAGTCAGGGGGAGTGGGGCTAATAGTGTCTCATTTCTTTTACACTGAGAAATCCTGGCCCCCCTTCACTCTCCATTTTGTCATCTCACCTACCCCCAGAAATCCCACTATATCCACCACTTTGACTGGTCCTTCACTTGACCAGTGTTTCCTGGGGGCCTTTTAATGGAGATCCAGAAAATAGGACAAAATAAGATCAAACAGATAATCTGCTCACATCTCAGCTCTGACGCTCCTCAGCCAGACGCCTTGGTCAGATCATGCTACCTCCCTGAGTTTTAGCATCCTTATCTTTAAGTGGGGCTAGAATAAAATGCACCTTCTATGGCTGCTGTGAGAATAATGTGAAATAACGCCTCACAGGGCTTGGCTCAGGGCCTGCACACATGAAACACTCAGGATGGGAGCAGCAGGATCCTGGAAGAAGATAATTGCCATGTCAAATGAGTTTCAAAACACAAACAGGGGTGGGGAGATAGCTCAGTAGAATAAGCACCTGCCTGGCAAGTTCAGGGTCCTGAGTTCAATCCCCAGTACCACCAAACCCTGCCCCCAAAACAGAAACATGATCAAAGCATTTAGGTAGCCTCAAAATGATGAGGGAAATTTTCTAGCCAGAAATTTGTGCTGGAACTTGAAGGATAAATAAGAGTTCAAAGGTGGGAGGAGAGGAGCACTTGCACAAAGACAGTGAGTGATTTAACAGCATAGTTACTAAGAGACCAAAGTGCCAGGGAAGGCAAGGCACAGTGGCAGGCACTGGGTCTGCAGGAGGAAGTGGGGCCAGGCTACCCAGCACCATTTAAGGCAGGGTCTTGTCCTACAAGCAGCAGAGAACCACAGAAGTGTTTGTGTTTTATTTCATTTTGTAATACTGGGGATTTGGCCCAGGGCCTTGACACTGAGTTGTAGTTCCAGCCTTTTAAAAAATGTTTTAATTTAGAGACAGTGTCTCACTAAGTCACTAAATTCCTCAGGCTAGGTCCAACTTGTGATCCTTATAGTCTCAGAGTGCTGGGATTACAGATGTGAGCCACCATCCTGGTGGGCATGTTTTAAAAGGAGAGGGGCACAAGTAGATTTGTATTAGAGAAAGTCTCTGGGTGGGTAGTGGAGTATTTTGGGAATGGATGAAACTAGAGAGAAGGTAGTGAGGGGGTTACTAAAATCTTCCAGGGGAGGAGCTAGAAGGGACTAAGACAGGGCAGAGGCAGCAGCAACTGAGCAGAAGGCCTAGATCCTGCTTGAAATTCATCAGAGGCTTCCAATCAAGGAAAGATTAGGGCAAAACTCTTGATGCTGGTTCTTAAATCCCATACATCTAACCTACCCAGACTCTCTGGTGATGTCTGAGAGAGACCTGCTCAACCTGTATGTCCAGCTGGCTCTGCTATATAGCTTCTCCACCAAAGTCTCTCATCCTGACCACTTAGCAAGCTGTGCCTGGGCTGAAACTCAGGAGATTACCCCTGGGGACATTCATAGGAACATGCACGATCAACATACAGCTGTCAGCCAGCCACACAGTGGTTGAAACACAGAAGCAAGATCAAGCAGTTAGACTAGATGGTCTCTGTGGTGCTTCTGTATCTAATGGTCTCCAACTTTGGGGCCACTCCCCAAATACTGGACTTCCAGCCTATCCTTTCTACCTCTTCAATTACAAGGACTCCTGAGCATCAGTTTCCACATCTGGAAAATTCGATATCTCAGAGCATTTGACTGCATCAGCAAGGCATGGAGGAAAAATCAGGAGCCCTGGTTGGCCTGACCTTCTAGCTGAAAAGAGGCCCCTGTATGCACTATCAATTATCTTTCTTCAAAGCACTAACTATCAATAAAAGAAGAAAGCAACTCTAAAGCCCCAGAGAACAAAACAGGCCATGTCTGATGACTCAAGCTGTGGAAAGCATCTCATTGCAGAGATAGCAGAAGATACTGGGAAGAATCTTCTCTGCTAAGGAGACACCAGAAAATGGAACCTTCCCTAGCAGAGTGCCAGTTGCTCCCAGAATAATAACCCGAGGAGAAGATGGCATGGAAGATGCCTGCCAGGCACTGCTCCAATTGCCAGACTCCAAACCTCAGAGCTTTGCCACACCAGGACAGCTCCTAGCTGAGCTCAACAGAACCTCCATAGCCTCATCAGACTCTGCACCCTCTGCTCTACTCTTTCTGCAGAGCCCAGAGCTGTCCTTCCTAGAGTTGGAAAGCAAGACCAGAGGGACACTTCCCTAGCTCACTTCCTTCTCCCACACAGCCACCTCAGGTTTGGTGCCATCCCTGTTGGAGTCCTTTTCACCAAGCAGGGACGTCTCACAACTCAGCCAGTGTGGCAAAGGCTTCCTGAGCAATCAGAAGGAGCCCGAGGACTGAGGGAGCTGTTGCATAGCACATCTGAGGGAGCTGTTGCATAGCACATCTCTGCAGGTGAGAGTGAGCATTGTAGGCAGCGGGCTTGGGTCTTCCAAGTCCTTTAGGGGCCTTAGCTCTGGGCTGCTGAGAGGGGCAGGCTCAGAGGTTCCTCTTTTGAGTGTTCCACATGGAGTAAGACTGTTTTTAAAAGGATTTGAGAGCTGTAGATGTAGCTCAGCAGTACAGTGCTTGTCCAGCATACACAAGGCTCTGGGTTCCACTGCCAACACTGCCAAGAAAAATAAATGGAGGTACAGCAGGTTAAATTTATTTGATAAGATTTTCTGCAATGAGTAGTCACACTCAGTAGTTTGCTTTAAGGAGATGATAATAACAAGTATAGCGGGGAGGGGGGACTGAAGCTCTAGTACATCACTGGTGGGGATGTAACATGGTAAGGCTGCTGTGGAAAATGATTTGGCAGCTCCTTAGAAAGTTAAGTACAGAATAACCATCCAAGCCAGCAACTCCATTCTTAGGTGTACTTCTCAAAGAATGGAAAACAGGTGTTTAAGCAGAAACTAATACAGGAATGTTAGCATCAGCACTTTTCCAAATCATAAGTGTCTATCAATAGATGAACAAAGACACATAATGTGACAGATAAACACAATGGAATATTACTTGGCCAAAAAGAAATGAGATATTGACACATGCTACAATATTGACAAGCCTTGAAAACATTATGCTAAATGAAAGATAGATACAAAATAATCATATATTATATCTTAGTGGTTTCTAAGAAGTAAGGAAAGAAGAAATAGAGGATGACTGCCAAGAGACATGGAGTTTCTTTCAAGGGATGATAAAAATGTTTTGCTAATATACTAAAGCACATTTTTATTTTATTTCATTTATTTTTTTTTTTTTTTAAAAATCATTGATTAGTTTTTCTTTTCCTATTTATTTATTTATTTATTTAGTGTGTGGCCAGCTCAGCCCACCAGGGGGCGGGGCTGGCTG
>NDGM011249262.1:0-13536 GCA_002564305.1 Octomys mimax
CTCTACAAGCTCAGCTGCACACAGTTAACTCCTTTAATCTTTTCTCACCCACTTAGCCCCATTTTCTTAATCATTTTTGTTCCTCTTCTCACTATTCCCTTGAAAATTACTTTATCTCAGGGTCGATTTATCACAAGGCCATTTAATTTTTATCAGGCGCACAAAGCCCATGGTGAAAACAGCTTCCAGAAGCCCTTCTGCAGCTGCTGCGTCTCCAGCATGTGTGTCCCCAGCTCCATCTGCGCGGGGCGGGCTCCGCCCACGCTGGCACCATCTCGCTGCACGCGTCCTGGCCGGCCGGCCTGCCTGCCGGCCTGGAAGCAGCGGCGGAGCTGGGCAGAAGGTGGCGCACGTGGCACCTCATCAGACAGGTAGACCCAGCTGAGGTGTGGCCAGCGCGGCCCATCCTGCTCAGCGGCTCCTGCTGCTTTTGGCCGCGGCTGAGGGCGGCAGCGCAGAGTCCCCCCAGCCTGTCCCTCCCTTGTAACGCTGCATCTGGGCCTGGCGGTTGCCTGCTCTCTGCCTTACGTTTCCACATGAGAAATAAAGATGAGGACCGTGTCTCTGGGTGGCACCGCGATAAAGATGCAGGGCTTAAGAACAGGTTATGACGGAGGCAAGGTTTGCCGGATGTTGGCATTGTTCTCTGTAAAATGGGTACAGCGTCACCTACCTCAAAAGGTAGTTTTAGTCACACACGCATGCCAGTATATGGAAGTCGACTGACACGCAGTTCATTAGACATTCACTGTTTCACTGTCCCACGTAGACTTTCTTTTATGAATTCACTATGTAGAGTTAAATTTTAAAAATAATTTTAAAATAAAGCCATCAGATACGTAATGGAAGACAAAACTGACTACCCACCAGTTTCTTAGAGAAATGACAGATTCCTCAGTTTGACATAACAAAAGAAAGCTTAAAGAAAAAAATGACATATTTAATTACATCAATTTTTAAAATATATGCAAAATAAAAACATCATAAGTGACATAAAAGGAAAACAAAATATTGAGAAAAATATTTGTACAAAAATGTCAAAGAAAGTTGCTGTAAAGATTAAATGAAATTAAATAAGACATATGAAAGCACATAGCCTCTTAGAACTAATAGAAATGTTTACATTACTAAATGCTACAGTTCGTTCGACAGATGCTGCTTATGTGGCAGGAGTACGCGGATGTGAGGCCTGGTGCTAAGTGGGGCTCCCCGTACCTGAAGGCACCTTTAATTGCACAGCCACGGGGTCACCAGATGGGAAATGCCATGAAGTTTGTCATTCTCCCTGTACCCTCTGAACACGTTCTGGGGACACTAATTTTCTTGGAGCCTCTTGTTGTGCTGTTCACAACAAACTGAGTCCTTCACTCTATGATAATTTGGCCTACAGATATTGTGACCGCAGGGACCTCTTAGAGAACTCGGGGTCACCCCAGGGTGACACAGGACTCACTGCGAAGCCCTCTTTCACCTCCTTGGCTCAGCGCTCTCCACTGCCCTCTCCCTATCTGCAACAGAGCCTCGCTCTCCTGCCCTCTCTCTCAGGAGTTGTCTGTCCTCAACTCCTGCACCCTCGAGGCACACATTAGGGCTGATGCCAGTGGTGCCTGAGCAAAGGGGCGTCTTCCTCAGGTGGCTCCTGCATTAATCTCAGAGAAATAAACTTTTATTTAATTATATAAATATATATATATATATATATATTATATTGCTCACAAATGTCTTGTAAGGCATTTATAGTCTCATATTCAGTGGAGGAAGAAATAGACAGAAATTAAATCTCTACTCAATGCCAGTTAATAAATATGTTGTTTTGTTTAAAAAAAAAAAAAAAAAGGTCTCTGCTCAAAATTATACCGTACTAGGTAACTGTAAGGTCTCGCTAATAATTAAATCAGCATATACGTACACAAATTAGAGAAAGCCTCCATGTCACAATCAATTTTCATAATAGGAAAAGAATTTCTAATCCTTTTTGCTATTGATGCAACAATAACACTACTAGTGCCCCTGAAATAATGACAATGATCATAGTTTTAGAACCTAACACACGTTGAGGAACTACAGTGCTCACTGCTGTAGGTGATTCATGTTTCAGGTAATTCCTACCACAGTACAGTCAGATGAACATCATGATGATTATTTGCCAGAGTGCAGAAGCCTGCAGAAGGGTCCGGGCTCGCGGCCCTACAACCTCTATGTTAGCTCAGAGTGACAGAGTCTGTGGAACTTGTGACAGAAACTCTAGAACTCACAGCATGGCCTGTCTCAGGCTTACACTCGAAGGAGGAACCATTTGCCTGAAAATAACAATACCAGTGCCAATGGCACTGCGACAGAGTCCACAGCCTCATCGGGTCAGCGCTCATGAGTATTTGGCCTTCCGGAGAGATGAAAAAGTAATTTACAGTCTTTGTCTTAATACACATCCAATGCATTGATTGTGAATAGTTTTTTAAAAACATATATAGAAGGAATATATAAACCACATTATGCATTGCAATTTAAATATATGACAAGTATATAAATTATGGTCCACCAATTCAATAGAGTATGATAAAGCCATTAAAATTTCAGTTATAGACTATGTATTTGCATGGAAAAAATGTTTATCTATATTAAGTAATAAAAATCACTGAATAGGGCTGGAACATAGCTCAGTCCTCAGGGCCTGTCTACCGAGTGCATGCCCTCGGTTGGATCTCCAGCGTTAAATTAAAAAGAGAAACCAAATCAATAAAGTACAGCCAGCCACCCATATCCATGGCTTCTGCCACCATATAGTTAACAAGCCACAGAGCAAAATTGTTTTGCTCTTGTTGAAAGAAAATAAACATAATATTACACTCTTGAAGGTATTAGTTCAAATTGAAAGTGTTGGCTTCCCAGCCCTTGTTTCCTGCATGGGTAACTTTTGTGGCCACTGCACAAAGGACTCTGGGAAGTTGTGTGGGTAGGTTCAGACATAAGCTCCTGTTTCTTCTCCAACGTTGTGGTAAAGAAGTGTACATTATGGACAAAGGCCTGTGCTCCTTCACCATCTGGGCAGCACCCAGGGGGAGTGACCTCCAGGGTATCCAGGCTGGAAAAATTGTTTTAAACGTCTGTATTAAAATCTGTTCAAACCTAATGCTCTTTACGTAGCATGGGGCATAAATAATGCCAGATGAGTTAAAGATTCTCATAGATTATTTGCAAATGCTATGACATTATTGTTAAGGGACTTGGGCACTAATGGTCTTGCATGTACAAGCATTCTGGAGCCAGCCCCTATAGACACCAAGGGACCGTGGTGTATATGTATTATTATTAAAAAGATATACTTATGGACAAAGAACTAAGACACAATGTATGAAGTTACACAGTGGAAGATACGATTTTACAAACATTTTCACTTACTTGATGTTATAATATTACTTGTATACTAAACAGAAATTGGTAAACAATATGGGGACTCAAAAGGAGGCTGTCACACTTACGGCCACTGTGTGCCTGGAGAGGGGTCTGGGCTTGGAAAAGGCTCTGATGTCAGGATTGCCATCAGCAGAGATGCCACACACATCTGCCACACGTGCTGTCCTCCTGCCCTTCCTGTGAGCCTTGTTCACTCACTGTCTCAGCCATGCCTTCCCAGAGCAGCTCTCTGGCCTGGGGGTTGTGGGAAAACTGACATCTTTCCGTCTTATTTTTTTTAAAGCGTGTAACCCCAGCATTCTGGCAGACTGAGGCAGGAGCCCACCTGGGCAACCTGCGCATAACGCTAATCTTGTCAAAAGGCACAGAAAGATGGGTCTATGAGGCCCATGTTTATTCTTTATCATATGTCTATTTGTGAAATATTAATTTTAACTTTATGAGTTATTATATTAAACAATGAGTACTTAACAGGAAAAAAAATCACAAAAATAAAGAATTTTCAATATTTATTTTCTATTAAAAAATCAACATTTTCAACGTAGATTGTATTTTGATATACAAAGTCTAAAAATATTACAGCACAAAAATTGTTTATATGAACTACAATGAAAATGTCAATAGCACTTTACAAAAAAATTACTTAAATTATCATACCAAACGTATTTTGCATATGTGACAGCAGCACGTCCCATACACGTGTCTATTGCTTACACTGACAGCACACATGCTTAAATCTTTTTTCCTGTATGGTGGTTTTGTCACCTCACTTCCTGTTTTTCAAGAACATCCTACTATACTATTCAGCACCTACTTATCAGAGTCATATCAGTGAAATAAAATATCAAATATGTAATGAGTTCTCATGACCACTGTCTGTCCCATATATAAGTACGGCATACACGGAAAGCACAGATGGTTCATCTTCCTGTCCTTTCTTGTAGTGCACAGTTGACATATTTTCGTTTTCCTGCTGTCATAGTAGGTCTTCATGATGCCATGCCTGCCTGTCCACCTGTCGTTGCACCAGTGAGCTGTGGATGTTTTTGTGAAGTGCCCTGGACAGAAACATTGTGGTTTTCCCTGCTATAAATGATCTCTCGTAAGCTCCAGTCCCAATCTTCTAATAAAATTTCTCCATGATATTTTGCACTTGTTATTTTCTTTGTAAACTGTGCCACACATGTTTAAAGTCAAGTGAAACACAACCATTGCCCATTGCTTTGTGTTTCAAGTGACATTGTAGTTGCTGCATAACTCATCAACAATGTCTACTCTACCTTCAGTTTTGAGGTAGAAAATTTCCATCTCAGGTTTCCTTTCTGCCGAGGTTTCCCTCTTGGTATTTCCATCATGGCGAAATGTTGACATGAACATTACCAGCTTGTTTTTCCTTGCCATCCGTGAGTCAAGTGTTAGGTCTTTCTGAAATCCAAAGATTGTTCCACACAATTGTGTTTTGAAATCACTACATCTCACTTCAAATTCCTTCTGCTTTGTTCCTGGGTATAGCTCCTGTGCTGGTGGACCTGTTTCCTGTTAGCAAATGTGAAATCAACTGGAAACTGGTAAACCAACTGACAGATGCCACATTCCAGTTAGTCTGGGAGATGGGAGCCACAAGTTCATTCACAACAGCAATTGATTTATTGCTGCATGAATAAGGACCTGAAGGCTGAGATCCAGGATAAATGGCTAACTGAAAGCATAATGTCTTCATATCTGCAAGGTCATAATTTTATGCCATGCTTGACCCAGTGCTTGTTTATAAGTCTTTTACATTCCTGTGATTACTGTGAGAAATCCTTGCTAAGTACAATAGGCCTATGAGTGCTTTCAGCTCAGCTAATTAATGCATTTTTTTACTGTGAGTATTGGTGCATATACAATGTTTTGCTTGTATTTCAGACTCTCTGTGTTGTACAGCATCTTATGGCATTTCATCAATTATAGTGTCCAACACTGAGTGGCAATGGTGGCATTCTATCCAATATGTTTCATCCCTACAGCACACAATTGCAGTACAAAAGCAAGGGCTGGGTCTGCTGGACCCCATGTGCTCCACGAGCTAAGACCCTGTCTCTAAATAAAAATATAAAAGAGTTGGAGGAGTATCTTTGTGGGAAGGAACTGGGTGCAATGCCCAGAACTGGGCAAAAACAAAAACAAAAAGAACTGCTGCTCTTCTGTGCTACTCTTCTGAAGAAATGTGTTCATTCTACAGATGTTCTGTGGTTAGAAAAAAAATGAGAACCCCTGCAGAAAGAAGTAAACTCTCCTACTTGGAAAAGCCACCGTCCAAATATGCGTGGCCTCTGTGGATCTCCAGTGGTCTGTGTACCGTGTCTTCCTGCTTGCACGTGCATATTCACTGAAGGCAGGAAGAAATCTGATCTATCCATTCTGGAGTAACCAAGCGGAGGGACATGCCCAGGATTCCCCTCCTTTTGGCAGGGGCAGGAAGAGCACTGCAGACTGAACCAAATGCCCCCACTGAGCCACAACTCCAGCTCTTTTCTATTTTTAAGGCAGAGTCTGTCACTCAATTAGTAAGCTGCCCAGGCTGGCTCAAATTTATGATGCTCCTGCCTCAGCCTCCTAGTGTTCTGGGAGCACAGCTGTGCGCCACCACACCTGGCTGCTGTCCTGTTTTGAATGTCTTTTCACCTAGCTTCCACCAAGGGAAACCCTGGCAGTTATCTCGTGCCTGTGGGGATGTGAACTCTGCAGTTGCTCACGCTGTTCAGGCAGCACGTAACTCCTTCCTCTCCCTGGCACTGACGCTCTGAACACCCTTGTTCAATTTCTGATAGAAACAGCTCCTTCTACAATGGTAGCAGCCTCTTATTTCAAAGTCGTGAAGAGAAGCTACACACAGGAGAGAAAGAATGCACTTTCATTTATTCTATGCCCTGACAAAGTACCATGGATATAAACCACACTTCACATATCTTGGTTTCATCCACAGAACCATTTATATAAACATTCCCTGTACCGCAGGTCCTACCAAATGCACTCCTTAGTAATCGCACACTTACTTTAATCCACATCAAAATACACTAAGGACAACTATGCATGTAAATTCATACTGATCTAGTTCATCCTTCTACATAGATCTACAGTAATCCATTGCCTTGGCCCTGCGCTATTGTCTATGCTCCTAGGTTGTAGGACCCTGTTTTCTTTTAAATTCTAGGAGCACAGTCATTTCACTGATTTTCCTTCAATGGATATTGCATTTAATTATTTATGTTCAGCAAAATAATACTGTAAAGAACATGTAATTTTTCACTACAGTACATGTGGATTTTCACAGCAGTATTACATATAAGAGTGCACACATACATATATGTTCCCACATTTCTTCTGTTTTAAGGATATTTAGAAACAGAATTTGTGTGTCAATCAATACTCATGCATACATTTTTGCCCTTCTAAATACAACCCCTCTGCCCAGCAGAAAGCCTAGATCAGTTAGGACTCCGATGAGATTGCATTGGAGGCCTTGATTTCCAGTACCCTTGTCAGCACTGATTACTTTCACAATATATTTTAAGTGTTTCTTTCTGTCTTCCTAGTGGTTTGGGGCATAGAAGCAAGTGTGTGTTTATCATCTTCTGGAATCTAACGTTTTAATACATATAAGCATGACGAATGTAAACCTTCTGTTTCTAAAATAAATATGAATGCTCCTCCGTGCCAGGTCCTGAGTCAGCTTGTACATGCGCCTAACATGTGTGAGAGGAGCCCCGAGGGACGCATGCCCGGGTGGATGGCAGCCTGAATCTGGATTCTGGCCCCTCTGCACTGGATTCTGGCAAAAGGAACTAAACTTCCTGGTGTCCCAGTTTCTCTTTCATTGCAACAGGCACTGAGCATTGAGGAGAAAAGAAAAGACTGCAAAGTTTAGCTGCTCCATGTAAGGCATGCAAGGGCAGAAAGAGCGATTATTTACAAGCTGGTTGAATAGGTGGACTCTCAGACTCTGCCACAAGCGCTGGATCACAAATGGGGGTTCAGCAAGGTGCCGCTTACTCACCTTAACATTTTAGAAGCAGGGACGTAAAACGTTAAGCATAGCATCAAACACAAAAATGACAATAACAAAATGACCACAATGATGTTAGTGATGTTATGCACACAACGTATCACGTCTCTTGTAAGCTATAGTTGACATAAATTTTATTCGCTGTTTAATGTCAGCTTTAAAACGACAGCTTGGGCTTGCACAGAGCGCTGAGTTTCCTTGACGCGTGCGCAAGTCCTACTGTAGGGCACCTGAAGTTCTGTGCTTGTGATCACACCTGGGGACGCATCTGAGAGGCGGGTGGCCTGCGGCACCCGAGAACCAGAAAGGCCTAGAGCCGAGTTTTGGCCCTGCGGCTCGCAGGCCGACAGGCTGCCGCAAATCACGCGATGCTCTTGCGCTCTTCTCTCTTCAGGGGCTTTTCTGAGACTTGGCCGCTCACCTGTGCAGTGCCGCGAGGGCAGCTTGGCTTCCTCCAGGGGCCAGGGAACGCTGTCTGCTGACAGTTGCTATGTTGTTAGCAAGTGTACGAGTTTTCTAAATGCTTCAAGTGGCTGTTTATTTATTCTTCACAAAATCCTGTGAGGCAAACGTGTTGTACTTCCCATTTTATTGAAGAGTAAATCTCAGCGAGTTTAAGTGACGTGTAAGTCTTTAAATAGCACAGCTGAGAATACAATTTGAAGTTGTCTGATGTCATTATCTAATCAAAGTTTTCTGCTTTCCCTCCTCATTTTATTTTTTCCATGCTTCATTCCAAATGTGATGCATGGATATGCCTTGTTTTCCTCTCCCATGTGCCAAGTATTATTTAATACCTTCATGTCATTTTCTATTTCTTCTATAGTCTCTACTTTCTCTCTCTCTGTGGAATTCATGCTTTTATCAGCTGGTGATGCCCAGGAGTCCTGTGTGGCTTTGTCAGTGACAGGGGACACATCAAAGACGAATGATCTCAGGAATTTTTTCTTCTTCATCCTCTCATCATGGCAGGGCTTTCAATAGCTCCAAATCTCTCTCACATGTGAGCAATAATTGTTCGCACACGGGTTTAAGGCAGGCCTGGGACTTAGGAGGTAGCTCAGTGTGTGAAGCCCTGAGTCCACTCAGACCCCAAAACAACACTTGCTTCCTGCTTGAATCTCAAAGCAGTCCTTGGGGACGCGCAGGAAAGTGTTAACATCATCTCTTACCAGTGAACAAAGAGGCTCAGAGAAGTCCAACCGCTCCTCAGCCTAGCGCGCAGTTACCTCCTGAGCAGCCCATCCCAACCCGGAAGTACTCAAGTGGGCAATGCCATGGCAGCACAGCACAGGGGACAGCAGCCGCCTGGGGCCCACTGCAAGCCAGGCTCACTTCTGCTGCTGAAAGAAGATCGAAATTGGACATTTGGACTGGGACTGTTACTCAGTGTGTGTTACAATCATGTGATTACTGAGTTGGAAAAATCTTAAACCAAATCATCAGGAAGGGGGACCAGGTGTAGGTGACCTGTCTGAGCCCCCCACCCTTCCAGTCCCTGAAATGGAATTAAATCCAGGCTTGCTGAATCAAGAAAGGCCGCTCAGAAACCAGCCGCAGTGAAGGTCCCAGGAGCTGGGACGGAAATGGGGCTTGCCTTGTTCTCAGGCACAGGGCTGTGCTGGCCTTTCCTGTGGAATTGTTTCTTCACTCAGGGCTGCAGCATCCTGTGGCCTCCCTCCCAAGCACATTCCACCACCACCGGCTTGATCCCACATCTGGAATCCTGTGACTCTAAATTTGCAATGCAAAATAACGTAATTGTGCTCTTGTTTGTGTTCTTCCCATGCAACACTTCTGCCGCCTTTCTTAACAGCCTGACCTTCCCCTTCGCAGCTGTCCGCCCAGGCTGTGGGAGATGAAACCGAATCCTCCTGGGCGGGGCACCCCGTGGTGTGGAGACGGGAGACAGCATTTTTGTTTTCTAATTATTGAGTCAATTGTCTCTTTCCCTCTTTTGAAAATCTACTCTCCCCATTTTCTAGATCCTGTGGCTTGTAAACGCCTTCCGTTTGTCTACGATTCTGGGCTCTGATTTGTTCCCAAAGTGCTAGCTGTCAGCATTTCGTGCCTCAGTGCTCAGGGAAGCCGCCTTTCCTCGCTCCTAAAACATAAATCAGGAAATGGATGTTCATTTAGGAAAAAAAAAATTATTTTAAAAAACTTATAATTTTACATTTTCATTACTTACTCTCTGATTTTATGCTTAGTGTAAAGTAAGTGGGGAAGGTATTACCCTCAACATTAAAATGAATAAAGGGCCTGAAGCTCCATCAGATCGCATAGCAGAAGGAAGCCACCCGTCTGCTATACTCTTGCTTTTTTCTGCATGCCAACTGAATGAATGAAAGGAAGCTCGTTCCTAGAGTATGTCCTTGCTACCTCGGCCTCTGCATAAATTCTATGCCTTTCCCGCAGATATTTATCAATCTCTTAGATAATAAGTGATGAAAAAGATGGATTACCCACACCAGAAGAGAAGTTACTACCAGGGCCGTGCGAGCGCCTCAACGTCCGACTTCAAGCTCGGCCAGCGTGTGGATTGGACTCTTCATTAGCGAAAGTGAGGCCGAATTGCTCGGTGGTCATTGGTCTTGGAAACCCAAGGCTCAGCAGAGGAGCTGCGAAAGAGGAGGCTGTGGGGTCGCCCAGGCTGCGGGGAGGGCCACATCGCGTGGTCACTTCTAAAGTCACCAGATTCATTCATTACTGCAAAGAGGTAGGACTGGGATGTGCAGTTTTGTTTCTTCACATCATTCCATGAAAATCGTACCATTCCAGGAAGCCTGCAGGGTACCCTGCAGGCTCCGTAAAAAATGGGCAAAAGAAGAGAGACCTGGGCGAGGTGGCAGCCACGGGTCGTGGCAGCTCCGGCCACCCCGAGAAGGGTCCCAGCCAGAAGGACAGGCAGAGTGAGCTGGGGGGCGGGTGCAGCGGAAGGCTTCTGCTCTCTGGATCTCGGGTTCCACCTGTCAAAAGTGAAGGACTGGATGGGGAAACCTGCAATTGGAACACTGAGTTACAAGGTCGGCGCGCGGCGCGGCAGCACTCTCCAGGGTCTCCATGGCATGAAGCGATTTCACTAATTCTTTTTTTCTGCTCATGAAAAGGAGGGAGTCAATACTGACTATGAAGGGAGTTTTCTTCCCTCTGTAAAGAAATGAAGTACTACAAGCATTACTGTCGCAAGGAAGTAGACGGGAAGACGATTAGAAGCCTTAAAAGTGAGAAAGCACCAAGCACGGATGAGCTCCGAGGCTGGGCTCTGAGGCGCCACTGCAGGACGTGGGCCCTCGTGGCCAAATCCCGAGGCGCTCGGACCTGGGCAGCCCCGGCCACGTGGGGATGGAGAGGCCGCACACGAAGGCGCCGTGTTGGCTGAGGCGCCTCGGACTCGCCTTCCCAGAAGGCTCTGTCCGTGCTGCAGGGAGCAAACTCTGAACCTGCGTGGCTGTGAGCAGCCAAACAGCTCATGTTTGTGAAATGCGTAAGTGAATAAAATAGGACACCTACACCCTGCCCGCAGCCCAAACAGGCTTTCCTGGGGAATTTAGTCTTCTAAGGGAGAAAGTTTGGAACTCTACTCCTCAATCAATCTGAAGTATCTTTGCTTCTGGAAGAAACTGACCCACTCCCAACGGGAGCTTAGAATAAAATAAACTGTGCAAAATAAATTTGCAGAGAAAAACACGTGGCCCAGGGCTAAGTACTGACTACCAGCACCAGGCAGTCCTACGGCATTTAAAGTGTAAAAATATACAGTGATGCCAAATAGTGAGGCTGGTTTTCCCATATTTATTGACTTACCGAAGAGACACGATTCCATAAGTTTCAGTAGTTTACTACCACAGAGCACAGCAAACAGGATGAGGTTTCACCCAGGCTGCTTCCAAGTTCAAGCTGCCTCTGTGTTATGCCCAGTCTCCAGCTTCGTGAGACACACATTTTTCCATGCTCCTTGGTATAAACCTTCATTGGAATCATATCAGCTGAGGCTCAGGGCCACACCCAGCTTCACTGTGGCAGTGGAGAAGGACTCATCTGAACAGGTTTGCTGGTCCTAAGTTAGATCTTCATTGTGGATTTCGAAACACTGAGTCCCGTATCTGTGGCCAGGCTTCTGTGGACATCCCTCAGTGGAGCTCCACCAGTACAAAGGGCTGCCATCCCTCCCACTTGATGGGGGAGGGGGATGAGATTCAGAAACTATTGTAAGTGGTACTCTGAGACTGTAGTAGCCCTAAATTGAAACTACTCGGCCCTGACCTCGGGCTTCCGTCTCCTTGTCCACTCCATTCGCGTGTCCTCCCTCCAGCACCTCCTGAGAGGGCACAGATGTTGGCCAGGTGTGAGAACACCTGCTGTGTGCAGCCATGTGCCACGCTCAGCCCTGATTCAGACACTCGCTGGCTGGACGACCTCGGGCAAGCTGCTCTCTATTTCTGGAGACTTGGTTTCCTCTTCTGTGGAGGGAGGGACCTAACACCGACCTCACAGCACTGCTGTGCACATTAAATGCATTTGGAAATTAATTAACTTATTCTCCGTCTTGTTCCAGAAAGGACTCAAGGTGGCTCATAAGGACACAATCATATGCTTTAAGCATAGGAGAAAGAACAAAGAACAAGACAGGCAGAAATGGGAGCTGGTCCGCTGGAATGGCTAAGAATAGGTGACCCGCTTTTCTCAAAGCTATCTGGCAGCCAGACCCAAAATGGAAACTTTATCAGCTATTTTGCTTGCCATATTTAAGAGGTTCCAACAGACCTGGGGCTAGAAGAGGAACACTATGGTGTTTAAGATGTAGGGTGTGTTCCATGTTTCTGTATCGTGTATAGATAGATAGATAGATAGTGGTGCCTCCACTCACAATAGTAATTTATGATTTTTGGGAAGATGGCTACCTTTTTTGTTTGTCATTCAATGTGGAATTTATGAATGGAGGTGAAATTTTGTCGAATGCTTTCCTCTGAGAACAAAATCGTGAGCAGCAGTGTTGGAGAGCTGAGGTATCTCTGTCGGAGTATCCGTCCCAGGTTGCAGACACTACACTGAAGACCGAACATCAGTGAGGCAAAGGCAGGCGTGCTTCCTGTTCTCCTGGAAGTTGGCCTTTGCCATGCAGAACACACATTAGTAAAGTCCACTGCCTTCATCTTTACCAAAGAGCAAAAAACCTGTGCATTAACTGAACTTCACCATGCCTCAGTGAGAACACAGGGCGCAGCACTCGGGCACCTGTTATTCCTCATTTGTTTGTTTATCAAACATCTATTGATCTATGCGGCCTCCATCTGCATCTTTTATAAGCGTGAAGGATATGAAGTGAGCAGAAGGACAGGAGTAAGAGCAGGGGAAAGAGGTATATCTTGAATGTATGCAGGATGGCGTGGATAATAGTACTGTCGATTTCCGTTGATCTACAGAAAGCAACAGTTAATGCTTAATTTTTTCTGTCTTCTTTTTTCATATTTTCCCTCTTTCTCTTAATTCTCTCTCTTCTTAATTTCTTATGACATTTTTTGTTCTTTTTCCAATCTTGCATGCATATATCTGCTAATCTGAGCAACCAAATTGGAGACAGTACTGTATAATACAACAAACGCTGTCAACCTCTTATTGTTTTATTTAGTGAAATTCTGTGTCATTTCTAATTTTTTTTACTATTTTGTTTTGCCTTTTAAACAATCTCTATCCTATATTCTCACTGAAATAAGAGATAATTAACAAAATCCTTGAAAGAAATACATGACGCATTTGGTGCTGATAAGATTTTGAAGGTGGCTTAGAAATAATAACATGGGGAGACTTCGCTGAGCAGTGACATGTGAGTCCAGGCTTGAGGGTGGGAAGAGAGGGAGCCCTAAAGTGTTACAGGTCATGAGAATTTCATACAGAGCAAACAGGGTGAGGCAAAGGCCTGCAGGACTTCGGTGGTGTCCACTCTGCATCGGGAGGAACTTTTTCCATCAAAATTAATAGAAATTGGACTTGAAAGAGGTTTAGGGGGTCAGGGAGATGGCTCAGTAGAATAAGCACTTCCCTGGCAAGTGCAAGGGCCTCAGTTCAATCCC
>NDGM011249263.1:0-17735 GCA_002564305.1 Octomys mimax
GTCCCCACCCCATGACTGCATGAGGCTTTGGGGGGACAACTAGACACAAACCATAACATTACTTAATGTGATTGGGTTTATTCCAAGTATTGGAACTTATGTCAGAGAAATAAGTAAGAAAATACTGATTATACAATGACCCAACTGAGACCAAAAAAAGATAATAATTTCTAAGAAGTAGTTGAGCTGAACTTACAACTAGAATTTGTTGCTAATTTGTAGCTCCAAGACCAGAACACTTAGCCAACAACCACTATTTTCTTATTATAAATTTTCATATCCACCTCAACTAGATTCCTACTTTAGACGCAAATAACATAACTATTATTTATTTATTTATTTATTTATTTTTTAGGGAAGGGTCTACAGGATGTTCAGGGGCTCACTACTAGATTGGACTCATAGTGATCCGCCTGTTACAGCCTCCCAAGAGCTGAGATTACAGGTGTGCGACACCACGCCCAGTCTCAGCGCATCCCAGGGGTGGCCAGCACCTTCTTTAATATTTTTGAAACCCTCTGTCTTAGTTGTTTTTCTCATTGCAGAGATAAAATACTCAACAATGCTCAAAGTTGAAGTAGAAAAGTTTTGTTTTGGGACACATTTTGTAGAGGTTTCAAATCTAGAGTTGGCTGACTAACCAGCAGGGTGGCATGAAAGAGGAGAACCACAGGAAATAGTGCAGGGCATGACAAGCAGCAAGCAGCAAGCCTGCCTTCTTTTCTGTCCCTTTTTATTTCATTGAGACTATAGTGCTATTGGTTAGGGGCCTTCCAATATCCACCCCCAGATCTATGCTTAAGCCAACCTTGTCATTACACAGTATTATTCTCTGTGTTCTATACCCTAGATTCAGCTGCCTCTGAAAAGCCCTACCAATGAGTGTATGATGCTTTGGGGAGGCAACCAAAACCAAAACACTGTCTAAATTGTTGACAAATACTTTTTATATATGGATAGATCAATGGTAAGCTAAAAGATAAGATATTGGATGGTGGTAGATTACCTTTTGGTGAATTTATTCATTGGGGTAAATACAAGACTCAGACTCTTCAGTTTCATAACTGTGGTTTTCTTTCGTTGTTTTTCTTTTTTCTTTCATGTTCTTTTCTTGTAGTGACTGATTTTGCCTATCTGTGCTCTGTTTACTCAATTTTCATGTCTATAAAATAACATATTTATCTTATAGAATCTTCTAGAGCTAAAATGAGATACCTGGGGCATTGCCACACTGTCAATACTCTTTAATAATACTAGGTACTATTATTAATATTAGCATGATTAAATAAGATACATTATAGAATCCCAGTATGGTGTCTGCATTTTATAAATTATTCAATATGTTTTATGATCATTTCATTTAGATTATTATTTGCTGCTTTCCCACAAGTTCTATAGTATCAGTGACATAAGAAATCTGAATGTGCAATCTGCCAGGATAGCCAATGAGTATACAGACAGCTTCAAGTTGATGGGGTGGACTTTGTTCTACTTTTATTTTTCAGCATAGAATTTATTCTTTTAATTTTTTATTTAATTAATTTTATTGAGAAAGAAATGGCGAAACAGTTTCAAAGCAGGTTATTAGGAGAGTTATAAAAATTAATATATTGCCTATTGTTGTCTTCATCATAATTATTCATAGTGTTCTACTTTTTAAAGGACTCCTTGTTCCTCTAAGGTTCAAGATTTATCACTTGGGATGAATTATCTCACCGGCTTTCCTGGTGCTGATTCTGGCAAACAGCATACCACGGGATTTCTGGGCATCCATAATCTTGGAAGCCAATTATCATAATCTCTCTCTTTCATGAAGATAAATGTATTCTCAAAGACAACAGCAGCTTTGTCTTCTATTCTCTTCTCTTTCTGAGCTCTCATAAGAATCAAGGCTTTTTCTATTACGCACCTTAAAATTTTTTCATTCTGTATCCATTATCTATGCCAATGTCACTTCCACAGTTTTAGATATTTGTTGTAGCAGCACTGTATTTCCTGATACCAAACTCTGTACCAGTTTCCTGGGGCTGTCATAACAAATTACCATAAACTGAGTAACCAAAGCTACAGAAGTAGTTGTAGACGCCAGATGTCAGAAACTGAAATGTTGGCCAGTTCATACTTCATTAAAAAGCTCTAAGGAGCCAGGGAGAAAGCACAGTAGAATAAGCGCTTGCTTGGCAAGGCCAGGGTCCTGAGTTCAATCCCTGCTACTGGAAAAAAAAAAAAGAAAAAAGCTCTAGGGGAAAGTCCTACCTTGTTTCTTGCAGGTTCTGTGACTTCTGCTATTCCTTGATTTGAGCCTATCAAAATTTACTTGATTTAATTGACTTAATGTTTTAAAATTTGTAGCATTAACTTTTTTATTGTTCTTATGAATTCCCATCCCTCTGTTTATATTATCTCTGCATTTTCTACTTTACCTATAAAGTGGCTAACATTTTAACCATAAAAAATAAATAAACAAGTTTATGAAAGCACATTTATTTCAGATTAGGTATCTGTACTCTTCTTTCCTTTATGAAGGCATCTAGAATTCAAGCTCTTCTACTCAATTGCCTAACACTACTGCTCCCATATTAAATTCTCAACATCCTGATCTTTTTTTTATTATTACGGCAACATGGCAGTGTAGGTAGTTTATAAGAGTGGAGAAATGAATCAAATATCTTAGAAACTGAATCAATGGTAATTCAGTGGCATTAACTTTAAAATCCACCAGTCCACTAAAAGCCAGTTTATATTCTTAACCATGGACATTTCTACCCATCCGGAATTCATGTTTGAGCCTGTCTTAATTATAATTCCAAAAGTAGTTTGTGATTATAGGTCCTCACCCCTATAGAACTAGAAATAATCTCTATTTAGAATTTGCCTGAGGTTCTGACAGACCAGAAATACATACTTTATATATCTAAAACTAAAGAAATGAAAAAATAAAGATAATATACAGAATAAAAATGTGGTGTATGTTGAAGATATTTGGATGCACTTATAGATCTGTTAAGCAAGACGGCATCTTTAGTACTCATTGGTGAAGAGCAGATTTCAGGCCTGGGACAAGAGTCCATCAGGGGAACTGGAACTAGGTGCCCTACCCACAGTGACAAGCGACGTTAACTTCCCCACGACCTTCTCTCTGTCTCTTGTCACTCTCTGCATCGCAAATATTCATGAGTGCAAATAATCAGCTTTA
This sequence comes from Octomys mimax, assembly GCA_002564305.1. Classification (NCBI taxonomy): domain Eukaryota; kingdom Metazoa; phylum Chordata; class Mammalia; order Rodentia; family Octodontidae; genus Octomys; species Octomys mimax. The sequence continues at coordinate 3,197 of NDGM011249263.1, forward strand.
GAGGTTCCAAATAATAATTTTCAGGCCAAATTAAAACAAGTTAAAAGGCTTCTCAGTAGCTCCCAAATTTGCATAAATTATAAACATGTATTAGAAGGATACTGAAAGTTAATTGGCTGATTTGAAAAAAAAAAAAAGAAAAGAAAAAAAAAAAAAGCTTGATTAGAAATTTCTGTATGCCTGATAGAAAAGCACTGGATATTCACCCTTAGGATTCATGGCCAGAGCTACACACACACACACACACACACACACACACACACAAACACACACACAGATGAAAATGGACAGGTTCTTAGAGGCAAGTTTTTGTCAAATTCTTCCCAAAGCAGCACTTAAACATCAATTCTCTTGATTCACTCATAAATTTAAAACTATTTCCTTGCATTGGACGATGGAGCTGTACTTAGATATTGTTTTTTATCCTCAGACTCTCAGGTGATACTATTAATGCTGCCTAAAACACCACAAAATACCAAGAGATCAAACCAAGCAGCAATTACCAAAAACATTTTTTTCTGATATCTCCCTGGATTTTCCTTTGGGGAGTGCTAACTCAGTAAGTGTTCGCTATACATAAACAAAGCACAGGCTGTAATTCCGCAAGGAACTTACAGTCTTTTCTAAAATGTTTTCCTTTGTTTGACAAAATAGTCTTTGGGGAAATACTAATGGGGGAAAACTAAAGATCTGAAGAAAGGAAACCTGATCCATTTGAAAGTGAATAGGAGGGTGTAGAGAGAAGTAAAAAAAAAAAAAAAATATGCTGGTGCTCACTCAAAAAATGCTGACTTTCTTTAGTAGGTCATCTTATAGGTCCACTTTATACCACATAATAGTGTAATTAAAAAGTGCTGATGTTGGGTACCAGGAAGAATCCACCCTCTTCAACTCTTGGGGAAATAGTAATGAATCTAACTTTGGTGGTAGTCACTGTGTTGAATCCGTGGCATTGCAATTTTATCAATATCCCAGGATACAATCAAACCTCATTAACTCGGACCTCACTAATTCTGAATTTACCGAAATTCTGATATGGTTTAAAAATTGATTCTTGCTGAGCTAAAAAGCTGCAGGTAATTTGCTCTTTTGTGAGTCCCAGGGTCTTATTCACAAAGCCAATACAGTCAAACTTTCTGGTGGTTGCATCAACAAAAGGCTTGCTATTCAAAGTTCCACTGCAGCCTTTGAATCACAATTCGCCATAGAGACTTATCGCTGTAAGGTGTGTACATGTTATGCAGGCCTAGTGATTTCAGGCACAAAAACTGGTGTCTTTGAAAGAATAGAGCTGAATGTGCCACAAAGGAAATTTAGTGTTGCAGTTTGGATGTGTGGATTATGAAAATTTTTTTTTCATTTTTTTAATAAAATGGGAAATCTTTTTATGAAGTGTTAAATTACAAAAAGGAAATTTCAAAAGCTAAAGAGAGTAGATGTTAAAATTTATTAGATTTAATTTTATGAATCACACACACCTAAATTCAATGAAATGCTCATTTTTATCCTAGTATTTTAGTTTAATTTAAAATTTGAGAGTAAATACATTTCTTCATACAGTATAATAAATGAGTTTATTAAATTTATTTCCTTTATGAGAAGTGGACCACAGTATATGAAGTGACTTGTGTAAGCTGATTTGGGGGAATAATGTAATAGCAGGGTTATTTTTTTTCCAGAAAAGTGACTAGATGAATTTCATATTCAGGGTCATAAATTACTACCCAATGGCTCTGATTTCCTTTGGTTCTTCACCCCCTTCTCAATTAATAAGCTAAAGATTTCCTTTTGCTCTGACTTACTCAAAAAGGAAGTTTAAAACTTCCCTCCTCAAGTCTCCTTCAAACTATGACACACATTTCCACCTGGATTTGCTTGGTTGGATTCCATGGAGCTGAATGAGAAAAGAATTTTACTTTTGTTACTTAGAACAATCTTACCAAGAGGAGTCCAAAGGATATGTAATTCAAATGATATCTAGCCTACAATCCATGGGAACATTGAAGAAATAAATAACTGCTCTGCCTCTTCCATCTTCTGCTTCTTTACCTTTTCTTCAGTAGCTTTTAAGAACACAGTAGGCTTATTCTAGTTTATTATAATTTATAAACTTTCCCTTCACAGTGTGATCTGTGGACTGACATCTGTCTGCATACTGTGACTAGTACAGATTAAAAGTGTCTGAAAATTTTTATGGCAATTTGCCACGGCTGTAACACTCAAGAGTAAGAATAGTTATGTGGGGTGGGCAAGATGGCTCAGCAGACTAAATCGCCAGCCTACGCAAGTGCAGGCAATTTTAGGGACTGCGGTTGGATCCTGGGTACCACATGATGCCATCCCTGACCCCAAGATGGGACGACTCTGCCTGAGTCTGGGACTAGTAGTGCAAGGCTGTAATCCCAGCACTGGAGAGGCTGAAAACAGGAAGATCACCATGAGTCCCAGCTGCATAGTGAGACCCTGCAACAACCAAATACATTTAAAAAAAGAAAGAAAAAAGTAATAGTTGCTTGACTTGTCTAGTACTGGCTGCTGATTGGTCTTAATACTCTCTGTGGTAGGTTGGGCTGTGTGTAGTTTTAATTGCATATGAGTATGAATTGGAGCAAAAAACATCTTTCACTACCAATATTTTGAGAACCACTTGCCCATACGTAGACAACAATGCATGCACCAATGTAAAACTTCAAGTGACATCTGAAAAGATTGCCCTAATAGTGCATGTAGATGAACATTAGATATACTGGTAGAGTATAAACATCCTCAGGACAGGGGCCTTGTGTTACATTTTTACCAAGTAAGTTTTGCAAACTAAAACAGAACCAGGCATGTCTCAGGTACTCTATCAATCCTTGATGAGGAAGTGTATAAATAAATGACAGCATAGTTTATGATTATATAATACTGCCCCATTAAATTAACATGAACTTCTAAAAATTACTAAACATCAATAAACATGTGAAACAAAATCCAAAGGAAATGAGGAAAACATTCAGATCTAATTCTAAATGTGAATCTTGTTTCCTAGGGCCTGTGAGAAAGCACTCAGTTGTACAACAGAATTTAAGGAAAGCTAGATTCGATGTGTCTCAACTCCTACCACACCTGATGGGAATGCAAAAAATAAAGTTCAGTGAGTAAATGCTTATTCTAACTTACTATGTTTCCTTATGCTTTATAAGAGGCAGTCCTGGAATAACTCAACAGCAAAATCAGTTTTTTAAACTTAGATAGATTAAGAAACTAAGTAGGTTAGATCATTTCCCCAGAGTCACCTAGTTAGTAGATGATGAAATTGATTCTCAAACATTTTCTGCCTGAGCATGTATTTCTAACTATGCTGCTCTGCTGTTTCATGGTTTCCAAAACCTTAGCTCATGGGTGGCCCAATTTGATGGGCTAAGGCACCTCCTAGGACCAAGGAATGAGGTAAAAAAGTCTTTTATCCAGTAGATGCAGGGTGTTCATAGCATGAACAACGAGATCAGAAAAGGGACTCAGGACTTCACCTCATTTTGAAAGTGATCATTCCCAAGCTGAAGATAACGAGGAGCATTTCCCACCTCCTGAATGGCGAGAGCTGCATGACATCCAAAGCAGAGGGTGAGACAGTCATTCATTCAAAACAACACCATCACAAAAAGCCTTCCATGACTACAGAAAATACTAGGACTACCCACAATTCACGTTCTGAATGAACAGTAGAAACAAAGATTAAAGACTTTCTGTATACTATTCATAACACTTTGTGTATATTTTACTTATTTCAATTATACTGCGTATAACAACAATTATCCCCCTTTGGTTCACCAGTTTTGGGTTATTTATACTAAAAGCTGTAAAATCTAGTGGACTCTACATTCAAACTCACAGTACAGTTCTGTGCGATCTGCATTGGTAGCCACCAGATAACTGTGGGTACTTAAATTTAAATTGATCAAAATGAAAGAAACTTAAAATGCAGCTCCTTCGATGCACCAGCCACATTTCAAGGGATCTTTATAGGAAATCTGACTGAACAACACTGCTAAAGGTGCATTGGGTTACAGTGTACAGAATCCAGAGAGTAGCAAATTTTATATGGATGTTGTCATTTCAAGTTTATTAAATTATGATGCTTAGCCACATTTGTACTTAAGCCTGCTAATCTCAGTACAAATACTAATAGTACCCTCTTTTATCAAAGAAAAGTTCTTATCTGGTAAAAAAAAATTATGGACATCCTAAGTGTCCCATTGCACTCAATATATAATATTCATTTCTTCCCTTTCAAGTCGTGTAAAACCTAGTACATTATTTTACTCCTCTAGGGTTATCTTCTTTGATGTATAACACAAGGATACAGTACCAATATTTTAGGTTATATCTCTTTTACTTCCTTCAATGATTCATGTAGATAAAAATTCCTAAAAAGTTAGAAATCTTATATATTATGTTCAGTTCTTTTGCATTTTAGTGCTTATTAAAGTCTCTGTTCTATAATGTGACACTTGTTAGACTTTCATAAGTATATGATTCCTTAGAAAAATTCCAAGAGACATATTCCACCTTATCCATGTTTAACTAGGGGACACATAATCCACCATCAGCCATGCATCATTTTTTCCTGTGGACTGACTCTTGATAACTGCTTAAAAATTTGGGCAGGATATTATGTCTGCATCTTGTACTATGAATAACCACTATGAAGACAGCAATAAGCAATGTGTTAATTATTTTACTGTCCTACTGACCTGCTTTGAAACTGTCTCCTTGCTATTTGTTTCTCAATAAAATTAATAAAAAAAGAAAAAGAATAAAGAGAAGCAGGCAATCAAAAAAAAAAGTGTGTGTTGTAGCTGTATTGGAGCGTTGTTCAGGCTACTGTCGCTGTCCATCCCTGTGAAATTTCCAGTCCAATCTTTTAACCACCTCGTGATCACATTAACTGATTAAATTTTCCCCCAAACTTGTGTTTTTCTTAAAGTACAGCAAACCTCCTTCAGTTATGTGCAGTCGAACACTTACATAGTACAACCTTGAAGGGAACTTTTAACTTGCAAACTCTCAGTGATGCTGGATGTGCTAAGCAGTGCAACACATTTTTATGGCAATTTGTTCACTGCCAGAGCTTATAGAGACATCAGACTAACTCCACTCCAGATGCACATAATAATATCTATGTAATCATATGTTCTTCCACAAATGAAGATTGTAAGGTTAAGATTATGGAACTCTCCAGAAGACTCTTCTTCGGATATGCTCACAGTGTCTCCAGATGTTTATTAAGTGTAAGTTCCCTTTATAATCTGCTTCCAACCACACACCAGCTTCTATCTTTGCTGATGCTCAGCTGTATTATTATGTGGGTCACGGTCAACTCCACATTTTCACTATCTAATTATTGTTTATGGTTTTACTTTGGATCCTGTACTTCAATTACCTACTCTGTATTGAACAAACATACTAAATTTCTCTGTATTTATTATATCTTCCATAAATTGTATTGCCCATCTAGGATAATGGGTATAACTTGCACATTTGTAACATTTCAAATAGCTGAAATTTCTTGATAGCTTAAGTGTAGGGTATGCAACTGTAGGGCTACAGTGTTGCATATTAGAAAAATGATAGACTTTTTTGAGCTCTCCTAGTGGGTGTTTTTATATTAAACTTAATTTCCCCCTTGGTGGAGACTGCCACACAGCCAGGACTATCATTTAGAAGTCTACAAAATAAAGGCATACTATTCTTTCATTTTAAAACTTCTAAACATTTCCCTTTTAAAGAAAAATAAAACCACCAAGGAAGCTAAGTAATTCCATTAGCATCTGGGGTCTCATTTTTTTCTTTGGAAGGAACAGAGAAACACAGTTACAGGGAAGAAGGGTGTCACATCATCTTGCCTGTTCTTGAGATTTGTAAAAGCAGATCTGTAGCTGCCAGGAAGTCCCTGGGCTGCCTGTTATAAACAGTAATCAGTGGGAACTGATTACTCAACTCTGGTCATTTTCAACTACAAACAAATTCACAAGTTTCCCAGACAAATATGGATGGGCTGGCAAATTTAAATTTCAAATGGAAAAACATCTTCCTGTAATGAGTTCACATACCTTTTATTTAGACTTCCAAATGCCAGCATAATGTGATTAGTTTTGATGTTGTTTCTTTCCACCACTTATGAGAAATCACATCATCAATCATATTATCAAAATTAGATATGGAGAAGGCCGCATATGTCACCAGTATCCTCCCCAGTGCCGGTACAGACTTGTTTTAGCCAGTTTGCTGTACTTTTTAATATTTCCTTCAATCTAATATTAAATATCCCCTGTGATGAAACATCTACTATATCCATTGTAATGACATAAATATAAAGGATGAGTGGTGCTTTTTTTAAGAGGATAGATCTATATTTATTCTCTCAGTTTTTTTTTTCAATAAGGAAAACTCATGTTGAACACCTAGGAAATAAAGATAAATCCAATATATTACAATCAATAATTTCAATTATTACCAACACTCATCTGTAATATTTACATAGAATTTTCAAAGATATTATGCAAGCTGTACACATGATAGCAGTTACTGCTCTAGTAAATATAATTCTCTAGTAAAAAAAATCATTGGATGTCCTTTGAGAACCTTAATTTTTAATAAATGTGATGTGTATTTCACATCAAAGCTTACTTATGATTTTAAAATCAGTTTTGTTGAGAGTTTATCAAGTAGATTTTAACTTTGTGATGGATAAGCAGGAGATAGTTTTATTTTTTCTCCAATCCTTTCATTCAGACTAGATTTGTAAAAGTTATTTCCCACATTCTTTGGTGAAAATTTGTGGAAGATTTAATTACTAAAACTTCAGTCTAGATTAGGGTTCTTACTACGAGTTGCAGAGACTGCAGACAGATTCTCTTGGTTTGAATCCCAGAACCACCACCTGCTGGCTTTGGCTTCTTAGGTTGGTCAGATGGGTTAGTCACTCAAACTTGAATGGGCTCTAGTTCCTCAGCAGTCAGTGACTATAATAAACTAATCTGTATCATCTCATATATATCATAGAGATCGAAGAATTAAAGGGGACCACATTTGCCTACTTCATCCTATTCAAGTCTCTGTGACATTCCATAGCATCTCTGATGGGTTGGTAAGATGAGAAAGAGACCAACTCCTAACTTTTTGGTTGCAAGAAAATATCCCAGATGTTATTCTGTCTTTAACTACCTATTCGTTGAGGGTGGTGTCTGCTAATGAATTGATATCTACATGGAATGTGTATGTAGTTTTGATGATCCAAATCAACTACTGGCTCACCTAGGTAAGGCAGTTGTTTTAACCAGAGATCCAGTCCTGGGACACATTCTTTTAATATTAAACACCCAGTCAGCCTAAAACATTTGCTTCTATGTCAGACCTTCAGACTCTTCAGAGTCCATGATATCTAATGTTCTTGTCATTGCTCTTTCAGGGATGTAGGAAGTGGAGATGACTTGGGAAGTTCTATCTTCTTCCTAGGGCTATTTCTTTGTTAGCCTTTTTGTCCAGCTTTCAAAAGCAAGTCTCTCATATTCAGATATGTGTAAACCACACTTTCAGCTGTATGGTCACGCATGCCCTAACTTGTAGAAGATGTAAGCTATCTCTCCCATACTGATTGATTTTTCAGTTGGTCCTTTACTAAGCAGGGAGCAGATGCAAGTTTTTCTTGCAGACATTGTTAAACTCTAAGAGGAGTTCTTTCTCTAGATCATGACTTAGCTTTGCAGAGTGGAGGGCCATTTTTTCTAATGATAAACATTTAATTTATCACAACATTAGTCATTCTTGACTTTTTTCCTCAGTCTTGTGTTTAACCAGGGAGGAACTTTGGAGAATTCTGCTGTAGAAGGGATGAGCATACTGCCTAATGTAAGACCAGGTGGGAATTGTTAGTACACAGCTCTCAATATTGGATGCAGGGAGCTGAGTATCAATTTTATCCTTGGGCCTAAGGCACTACATGTAAAACAGTGGAAGAAATTCCAATTAGTTTTGTATCATATGTTTGTGTAAAGACACACATGCATCTTAGTGTGTCATCAGTAAACATATTATTCCTTATGTCATATACAGATTAGCATCAATATTTTAAAGACTAGTAGCAGGCAAGCAATATAATGCACTCTCTATACTTGTCTTATATTTAGGGATCTGAACAATTTCTAAGTCATGCATTATTATTTCTTTATATATAGAAGCAAAGGCTGGAAATGAAGTAGCTCATTGATTTATTTTCAATCACATTGTCAGTGAGGGAGACTTAGGCTAACAGTGTTCACCTTCAAGTTCAGAAATACTGCAGTTCCTCAGATATGGAATGAATGACCAGAAATTGGATAAAATGACATACTCTAAAATTTCTAAAGCTAGTAATAGACTATAAATTGAGATTCATACCAACATATCAAATCCAGGTTTTAGGGTCTATAGGGTTTACCAGATGTCATCCTGGATTTAACTACCTATTCATTGGTGGGTGTGTCTGCTAATGAATTGATATCTGCATGGAATGTGTATGTAGTTTTGATGACCCAAATCAACTACTCACTCACCAAGGTAATGTAGTTGTTCTAACCAGAGATTCAGAGTGTCCTCTAAGAAACTCAGCAAAATCTACTGTTTGAAACTGAACATTAATTTTTTTTTGTTCACAGATGTCATAATTCCTATACAGACAAACACAAGATGCAATCCCTTCTTTTCTCAAAAAGTGGCATAGGAAGGAACTTTTTCCTGACAACTCATGACAAATCAATATCTTATCATTTAGATCTAAATTGTGCCCTGAAAGTTTGTATGCGGAACATGTTGGATGATGTGGGTGGGCTATAGCTGACGTGTGAGGTCAGATTGGAGTAGTTCACTGGCAACATGATCTGCAAAGGAGTATTCTTGGTGCCAGCTCCACCCTTCACTCTCTGCGTCCTGGCTTCCCTAGGTGCAGCACCTTTCCCTCTGCCATGCTCCTTGCATGGCATTTCTGCCTCAGAGCCCATTGATGACAGATTCAGACTGTGAGCTACAATGGACTTTGCCTCCTTTGTGATGCAGGTGTTAGGTATTGTGTCCCAGCTATGGGATGGAGCCTGTAACATGACCAGATCAGGAGACAGAGAAGAGGAAGAGTTCTGTTTGTCAAGGTGAGAGCATTACTAGAAACAATGTAATGGCAGTGGGCAGTTGAAAGAGTTAGGGAGATTCTTTTCTCATTTTTTTTTTACAGAATGTGACTTTTAGTAAGTAATTTATATACTCTTAAGACCAATATAAATGCCACATATTACTCCTTAGGATAAAGGAATTGACAAGAAGGAAATGGAACTGCAAAAATTTGTAAACTTGGTGATTAGGTTGCAAAAATCATAATCAGGCAAATTCTTGAGTAAGTTTTAGGTGTGCAATCAAACAGCTAATTATCCTGTCTGTGTAATTGAATACTTAAAAAGATGACCACAATCTCCCGCTGAAGGCCAACCAATTGCTGAATTCCTCTCATCAAGGTAAGAGTTAATTTCATTCTGCATGGGCCCCACCTGCTGGAAATGCTGGTGTGTTGGAGGTGTACAATCCCATGCCCAATTAGGCGTGCAATTGCCAGCTTTGCCCAATGCAGAACAGGTGCGCCTTCTTGAAAACAAGGCACTTAAGCTGTCTACTCACATCACAATGACATTGCTGAAATTCTACAGGATAAAAGTAGATAAAAAAGGGTACTCAAAAGCCAAACCATCCAGCAAAGTGAACCCCACAGTGAGGCAGCTTTTAAATACACAAAGGTGAAAAATCATATTTGTGTGGCACACTTACTACATAGTAATTCCTTAAGACATTAATTGTTTATTAATTTTCTTGTTGAGCTTATTTAAAAGAAATGATTATAGAAACCATCAGCAGTGAAGGAGTCAAAAATAATTAAAAAGATTATTGAATAATGGAGTTCTTAAGAGAGATAATATTATTCTCTTAGTTTTTGCTGTAACCCACAGAAGAGTGAACTATGAGCAAATAAGTGATATCCTATCATAAGTAACATGCTCCAAATCCTGAGCAAAGTGTCTCAGAATTCTGATAGTTGATGCTTTTTTTTACTCTGCCATTGAGTCTCTATAAATTAGACCTCTCTTTTTCTGTCTTTCCTATCTCTCTATATACCTGTATCTATATCTTTGTTTATGTCTGTGTGACTCTGTCTCTCTACAGGATAGATAGCAGAGGACATACATTTTGCTTCATGAAATCTCATTGACCACCCACATATGCAATAACCTCACTGTGTTACCCTAGTAATGTCTGATGTGTTTAACACTATGTTTGCTGAAGATTTCCATGCCCCTCTTCCGATACAAGTTTTTAATTCCTTTAATTCTGTGTTACAATGAAGCCTTGTAAGTCTACCTTTGGGTGATAAAGTCAATGGGATATTGCTTTCTTTTCTCTGTTCAAGAGTAGGACAACTACAGATAGGAAAAAGATTTAATGTTTAGGGTCTGTACACTTATAATTGGTACAACTGGTCACTTCCTTCTAGCTTCGAGTTTGCCTCTAATTTTGCCTCTGAGGGAAAGGGAAAGAGGAGTCAGCATGTCTTTGTGAAGACATTGGGACAATGCCTATTTTAGGTAAATCAGTTGCACAAGAAGTGAAGGTCGCATTTTTCCGATTGCCTTTTCCTAATGAGCACACTACAAATTTTGATCAAGGGACAGGATGAATGAATGTATGAACCTGCTTAGCCTTGTGAAAATCTCTTTTTAGTAAATACTGTTGCTTTATTGTCTTTTTCCAACTGTGAGCATTTTCACTTAAGAGAACATTGTATTTCTCATTATGACTCCTATCATTAAGGACAATGATTATCTATATAGTACTTGATTCCTCAGTGTTAAGTAAATATGTGATTAATCTATGGCAGACACATGTGTTCACCCTGTGACAAATATAACATTATATCCTCTATGCTTAGTCAACAATTTCTTCTCAATTACTGACTCTGCTCACCAAGAGTAGAATCAGGCCCAAGATCAGGTACTAGTTGTGGACCCACACTGGTGAGAGATATTCAAGTCCAGTGTTTTTAATAGGCTTCTTACAAATTCCCTTCAAGTTCCCTCTCCAGAGCCACATAGACTTAGCTTATAACATTTCCATGGATGATTACCATTTTTGTTCCTTGTCTTTGTGGTGCTTCACGGTATCAGTTATGTAACATAACTCCAATTGCTCTCATTACTCTAACGATGGCTCTTTTTTCCTAACCAATCCTTGCTGATTTGGGGTACAATAAGTGGAGATCCTACCTTAATAAATATAAATAGGTAATATTTGCTTTGGGACAAGATAGAAGGCAGGGACAAAAATATTGTTGGAACTGTTACAGAAGGTTGGACAAAGGTGGCCTGCGTCATGCAACTGTGAAAAGCACTGGTGAAACTTTTGCATATGCTGACTTGGAAGTCAGAAATTAAATTTTAGATATTTATGAAGATTGTTGAAAGTACAATCTGCTCTATTTTTATATAATAAAATCCTATAGGAATGCCGTGAGTTAAACAAAGACGTGGCTAGTTTGTAAAAAGAATTATGACGTTCTTACTTTTTTTTGTGTTTTTGTTTTTATATTTGTGGTACTGGGATGGAGCACAGGGTGTCATGTATGCTAGGCAAGAACTCTACCACTGATCTACATACCCAGCCTAGGACTTTCTGTACTAGAAGATAAAATATTTTCTAATTTCTGAGCAAAGAATGTAAGCAAATAATTTTCAATGTAAAATAATAACTTTTGGTCAGACATTGAATTAAGAGTTATAACTATGAAAAGAGAATCAAGATGGTGCTTAATATCCTTTGTGAGATCAATGAAGACATCTGAGAATCTCAGAGGCATAATCCAGTGGAAGCCTGATGTCGTTGCAATAGTAAGCCAGAAATTAAGATATGTCCAGAAAAATATTGTGAGTATGTGTTTTGGAGTTAATGTGAACTCAAATTACATGAAATAAAAGCTAGAAGACCATTTTGCAGAGTTCTACTAGTAAAAATGCCTTCAATGGGACTAAACTAGAGTGAGACCATTGAAGCCTTTTGTTGTCAACTCACCACAAGAAAGGAGGGTGAGAAATTTTTTCAAGGGGATTATTTTTTAATACTCCTTCAGAAGTAGTCACTGGAAAAGGAAGGTTATACTGAGGAACAGTCACAGGCCATGAGAGCTAACTAAAAAACTAAACAAGGATTTCCAGATCTGAGGAACCAAGTGTGATGCTACAATTGGTTGAACTTTTAAAATCTTTGGATACTATGATCTTCTTTTGCCTATGATAGAGAAAAGAACTAATTGTTACCAGAACTAGAGCATGGTGATTCAAAGGAACTAATGATTTAGTTTTTGTTTCCATGTAGCATTCTCTGTGCCTTTCCACACTGACTTTGCACATGGCTACATGATTTGTTTTGACAAATGAAACAAAATCAACTCAAAGGTCTTCAAAGAGGGCTGTTCTACAACATTACTATTTTTATTCCCTTGCTCTGAATCATTTATTTTTATAGAACTTAGTCTTATTTTAACTATATATCTCTAAAGCTACATGTGTGACTATAGACATATTTAGCATTACATATATGTACATAAATTTTATGTCTATGTATGTTTTCTTCTTGTCTGCTATATTAGCTTTCTGAAAGAACAAATTTTGTATGCTCTGTCTGATTTCTACATTACCAAACCTGGACCAATATCTGGCTTGTCAAAGAAATTTAATTTTGCATGTGAAGAAAATAAGGCACAGCTATTAATGAAAATTTATAAAGTAAAAATATGGGTCTATGGCAACAATCACATTTACAGAAGAAAGAGAGCATCCTAAAAAATGAAAGGGGAATGAACTCAAAGGTTCCTACATAGAACGCCATTCCTATGATTTCTGTACACTGTCTTTTCCTTTTCTGCTATAGAGCACAGAATAACTAGGAGTATGCAAGTATCCTCTTTTCAGAAAAATTCAGTGGTTCCCATTTGTAGGTGGAATTAACAGAATGCCTGTATATTGCTGCAGTAGTCACCAGATGCTTTTCATGCTACGTTCATAATCTTTTGTATTTCTCACTTTGGGCCTTGAATTGTAGCAAAGTCGCTACCTTTCCATTTCAGTGCATGTTCTCTCTTGCATCATGCGCAGTTATGACAGGGAAGTGACTTCTTAGAAAAGATGTGCAGCACACAGCCATTTGCTTGAAGGATCAGCCTCAAGGGATTGATTCCCACAAGGGGAAGCAAGCAGAGGTCATGGCCATCCATTCTTTACTAGGGCTGCTGCCAGACAAGGGTGCTCTCTCTTTTCCCCTGATTGTGGGTTGCAAACTCTAAAACCAAGCAAATGCTGAAGTCAGAAGCGACAAGTATCCTTATTCTTAGTACCGTCAAGTTAAGGGCAATTGATTCCTTGTGAGTAATAGCCTCTGTGATCTGATGTGTGAGCAAGAAATTAATTTCCATTTTGTGAAGTTGCTGAAAATATTGGGTGCACTGGCTAGAATAGCTAGCATTACTCAACTAATATACTACCCCATCTATGCAATCTATCTAGCATGCTCTTCCTGCTACAGGTATCCATCGTTCAAAGATGAGCTGAAATGGCACCTTCTTTGCCCCTCCTCCCCTCCCTCCATTGCAGTTAATATCTTCCTTCCCTGCAATTCCCTAGCTGTTTATCTTGTTATAATTAATTCTGCCCATGGAAGTATTCACCACTAAATTATGAGCTTCTATGGGCAGGAACTCTATCTTAATCACTTTATACCCTCCAGAATGTCAAACATAGTATCTCACAAACAGTAGGTGCTCAATAAATGTCTGTTACATTAAACTGAATGAAATCGAATTCATACATCTAAATGATTAATAACTTTTTCTCATTCAAGATCTAAAGGCTGGCACGAAAGAAGGAAAGCTATTACTTCAGTCTGACTCTGTAACTTGGCAGATTAGAGTGGAATAAAAATGTGTTCTGGGTAAAATGAAAATGCATTGTTTTACGAAAGATAGAGCAATTTTGAGAAATACATTGATTTAATGTACTTAGGCCAATGAAAAATCTGTTGGTTTAAACTAACTGCCATTAGTTTCAATTAAAATGTATTGATTTGGGTATGTGTTGGTTAAGATAAATGTTGCCTGATTTAAAAAAAAAGAAAGAAAGAAAGGAAAAGAAAAGAAAACAAGAAAACCCAACATTTATTTAAGCTGGCCTTACAGTACAATAAGATAGACAGCTAGGGTTGGCCAGTTGGAATGGAGACTGGAAGAGTGGGAGTGAAAGTGGGCTGGGCGGCTGGCAGGCACAGCATTCATTGCTCTACTTGGGGGTTTTGGGGGAGAAGGAGTGGCCAATTAGCACAGAGCTTACCTTTGATGTAAAAAAAAAAATTAAAGAGAAAGAAATACAAACAATGGGTCTGGGGAGATAGCTCAGTGGAATAAGTGCTTGCCTGGCAAGTACAGGGTCCTGAGTTC
>NDGM011249265.1:1749-11957 GCA_002564305.1 Octomys mimax
GGAACCGGGGATTGAACTCAGGCCCTTGTGCTTGCCAGGGAAGCACTTATCCACTGAGCCATCACCCCAGCCCTTTTGTAGGCTTTTTATCTATTTCACTTTTGAGAACATGGTAGTGAATCAGCCAGCGCCATATGTCTGCACCTGTCAGACTATCCTGGTCACTGTTCTGCTTCTGCTATCCATTATGCTAAGTATGGGGACCCTGCCTTTGGCAATTAAATGCTGCCACTTGACCTCTGCTACTCCAGGATCCAATCAAGCCCATTGCCCTTAAATTTCCTAATTGAATAACTGCAGGCCCTACTATAAGGTCTGGCATACAGAGAAGAGCAATGACAGGGCTCTTCAGGGATACTGGTGCTCCCCTCACAAATTGTTTCTTAAGATGTTGATGAAGGGTATGTTTTCTGGATCATTCCAATGTGGAGGATTAGGTTTATTTAACATGACAGATCCACTCCAGCATTCCCATTTTCCCTAAGCCTCTAAATCCCTTCATCAATAGTACACCATGGAATATCAGGCATCTCTAACTCATTCACCATGGGCCATCTTTGGATGCTTCTGCCAACCAGCCAAAGAAACTATTAACACCTTTCTTTACTCTGTGAGTTGCAACACTAAATTCAGAATCCCTACTTAGTGGGCCCACATCAACAAACTCAGCCTGATCTAGCTGTATGTTTTGCCACCATTATCCTTTCTCCAGATATATTAGGAGACACCAACACTTCAAGAGGTGGGGGCAGTGATGCCTCTGCCACAGTGGGTAGGGAAATTTCTACCTCTGGCAAAATAATCTCAGCATCTAGGAACTCAACATCCTCAGCCTCCTCAGGATCATCTCACACACATCTCCATCCCAATTTACAGGATTCTATTCTTTTCCTATCAGTGCTCTCACCTTTGCTTCAGATACTCTTCCAGGCTGAGTGTTAAATTTATGTTGCAGTTCAGCCAACAGAATTATGAGGGACTCATTTGGGTTTCTGCAATCTCAGCCTTGTGGCTAAAAGAGATTTTCTTTCAAAGAACACTTAGAAACTTTTAATAATCTAAGTCTGGAGATGGCAGCTGAAATTTTTGAGCTTCTTATTTTCCTTCAAAGTTTGTCCAGTGAGGCTAAGACCAAGCAACCAACCAGCACCATTATATTTCCTACTCTGTCAAAGAAATCCAAAATTTCTATTTATGGAATCACTAAATTCCTGACATCTCAAAAGTACCAAATTAGAATAATCAAATGTATCTACACGGCATATTAGTTTAAGCAGCTCACACAAGGGCCAGCCAGATAGCTCAGTGGACTAAAGCCCCTGCTTAGGCAGAATGCAGAGACTGGAGTTTGAACCTCAGTTTGCCGAACCAACCCCACCCCTGGGGCACACTGATACAGTGATTAAGACTAGGTGTGGTGGCACTCACCTGTAATCCCAATGCTTGGGAGGCTGAAAACAGGAGAAACACTATGAGTCTGATCTGTGTAGTGAGACCCTAGAGATCCTATACTAAATACATAAAGAATAAAATAAAATAAAAATAAAAATAATAAACAGCTCACATAAAGGAGTATCAATATACTCCACAAGATCAGGAGAGACTATAGTGTCTTCAGATCTCACATCGGGGAGCCAAATCAAGGAACTCCTAAAGCCATTAAAAAATGCCATCATATTCTGTTTCTCTAGAGCCACTCTTGGTACCAAAATCTGTACAGGCAGGGTTTTACTAGAGGAACAGATATAATACAAGATGTACAAATGTATAAGAAATTTCAAGGGCCGGGGAAATGGCTCAGTAGAATAAACACTTGCCTGTTAAGTGCAAGGGCCTGAGTTCAATCCCTGGTTCCACCAAAAAAAACAAAAAGAGAGAGAGAAATTTCAAGATTGGCTTACAGCGGTCAGCCACAGAGTGTGATGAGGAAGCATGCAAAGCGTGTCTGCACACTGGGGACTGAAGGATTCAGTCCAATGTCTGGAGCTCACTGCAGTGTTCTGTGCAAGTCTGTATCAGAAGGCCAATGGGTCTGCAATGGAAGGCTGATGAATCTACACCAGAAGGCTGAAGGACCCAAGGCAGAAGCCCAAGAGTCTGCACTAGAAGCCAGGAGACAATGTCCAAGCAGAAAGCAAAGACTGGAGCTCCTCCAAGGAAATGGAATGGTCCATGCTTCCTCAATTCCCTTTTATATCCTTTAAGTGATGAGCTACCCTAGGGTGGCTCTTCTATAGCCTAGAGTGTGGAACTGCTGAAATTTAGTTAAGCTTCTAAACTTGTCAAGTTGGCACAATCGATCAACCACTACAACTCTGTGAAGTTTTTTTAAAAAAATGATGCTTTGACACTTAATTACTTAGTATCCATATAAGCTTGGGCAAATTGCTTTCTAAATTTTAATTTTCTCATCTGAAAAATGTGATTATAGTCCCATTATTACTTGGTCTATGATATATTATTACACATTATTTGTCTTGTTGGCCTCAGGATAAATGTGAAGATAGTGATAAATAAGATGTCATTTTTTAAAAAACTGTAGACATATATAAATAGAAATAGTGATAAGAGTAGTGACAGGTCTTTTATTATTATATTTCATCTGCTATAGAACTGTGGATCCTTTAGGAGGGATCTTGAATCTGTGAGTATAGATATAGATACCAAATCTATACAATCTATACAAATTACACACAGCGTGTAAATTTGTCAATAATTAAGTAAGCACTGAAGTGTTTCATAGGTCTAATGTTCTTTTAAATGATAAATTCAAACACAGAAAAGAAAATTGATTTTATATAATACCGACGTATTATACTTCATTCTTATTCATGAGACTGACTCAGAGTACTGAATTTCAACACACATTTATTTTCTAACTATACTTCATACACTGTATTTGGGAGATTCCCAATTACAATATAAATAGCAAGAGTAATATTCACGTTCTTAGCTAGGTGCGGTGGTGCATACCTATAATACCAGCATGGGGAAGGATAAGGTAGAAGGATCATTGCGAGTTTGAGACCAGCTTGGGCTACAAAGTGAGCTCAAGGCCAGCCTGCACAGTGAGGCCCTGTCAAAAAGATAAAGATACACACACACACACACACACACACACATATATATATATATATACACACACACATATACAGAGATAGAGAGAGAGAGAGAGAGAGAGAGAGAGAGAGAGAGATCTATAGGACTAGCCAGATAGTTCAGCGGACTAAAGCACCTACTTAGGCAGAACGCAGTGGCCAGAGTTCGATCCCCAGTGTGCTGTGCCAGCCCCACTCCCAGGGTGCGGTGAGACGACAATTGAGACTGGGCATGGTAGAGTGTGCCTGTAATCCCAGTGCTTGGGAGGCTGAAAACAGGAGGATTAATTATGAGCCTGATCTACATAGTGAGAACCGGAACA
This sequence comes from Octomys mimax, assembly GCA_002564305.1. Lineage (NCBI taxonomy): Eukaryota > Metazoa > Chordata > Mammalia > Rodentia > Octodontidae > Octomys > Octomys mimax. Next base: position 5,171 of record NDGM011249265.1, read on the forward strand.
CCCTGTAGACCCTGTGTACCAAATACATAAAAAAAGATATAGATACAGATACATACATATATAAATATAGAGGTAGGTGTATATTATATGCATATATATATATATATATATAGAGAGAGAGAGAGAGAGAGAGAGTCATGTTCTCATATAACTTCTCATGTGTGTAGGAAGGAATGTAGAAAAAATTTCAATGACTAGTGAAGTTACAAGACTGGATTAATAAATATTTTCAAATACTCTAATACAGAATGATGGATTTGGCTGGAGCCTACAGAAAAAAACAGGAAGTGAAAGCACCCTGTTGAGTTTTGGTAACAGTTGTGGAAGGGAGCCAAGAGCCAATGTTTCTTAATTTCTTAATTGAGAAACAGAGACACCAGTATATCCTGCTTTGCATGTCTGTGACAACACCACAGGATAACAGACAGTAAATATACAGATAAAATACCCAATAAAGGGCTGGATACAGATGTGAACAGCCCATCCCAGGACTGAAGTGGCACAGGTCCCCACCCTCACATGATAGGGGATACACCTCTAACAGCAGGTCTCTTTTGCAGCTAGCCCTTTAGCAACAGAACTGACAATGGTTTTGGAATCCATGACATACACAACCCAGGCACCTGTCTGGGAGGACAGACTACAGGACTTGATCCCTAGTCCCTATGCAGAAGAAAAAGAAGGACCTCTGGCACATACTCTGACCTCCAGCTTGAGCAGCTCAAGACTGACAGAAAGGGCTCTGTCCCTTGTGGAGTGCTGAACCATGGAGAGACTTATGGGAATATGGCCAAGACACTACCATATAGTGTACCACGTTTCAGGACATAAGCTCCTCCTCTCACTGGGAAATGATATAGCAGATACTTTGACCAGACATTGCAATGACTTCTATGAATAGCATCTGACCAGGGACAAGGGACCACAGACCTTACCCTGCAGGGGTCCAGTCCTTGAAGAGAGGATCAGGATAGAAGGAGAACAGAATAACAAGAAAGAAAGAAAATCAGGGTCAGGAGGTCTAGATGGTGATCCAGTAATTAAACTTATTCTGCTTCGAGCTTATATACAGAAAATCTTGATCCTGTGCCCAACATTTGTCCCAGTTAACTCTAAACTTTCTAGTTTTTCTGGGGATAGAATAGGTTCCCAGGGCCACAGACAGACAAAAGACTGTGTAGTAAGGAACACTGAGTCCGCCACTGAGCCCACTGCTCAAGCAGACTATCTCTTCAGCAAGGTCAAGCCTTTTCATCTGGGATCCAACATCATCCTTTGGTTGAAGCCATTGCTAAACATATGGCCCAGGCCTTAGATATTACATGTCAAGCTTTGATGTTGTTCATGAATGAGATTTCTCAAATGACAAAAAAAGTTCTGCAAAACCACACAGCTCTTACTTGGTCACCCAAGCAAGGAGGTATTTACATCCTCTTACATATAAAATGTTATATTTACATACCTCCATGCTTTGAGGAGGTGCAAAATGGGGAACCACCCAAAGCTCAGGAGCAACTAAGGACACGTAAGGACATGACCTCACTGTCTAGCACAAGTACACAGTGGGATAGTTATATAACCATGGCTTAACAGTGGACAGTCACACATGTGCCAATGAGGCTAGCATGTAAGAAAGTAAATAGGTCACAACAATCTGTATAAGGAATATACAATAAAAATGCAAGTGGTTCTTGTGAAAAAAAAAATGCAGTGAACTCTAAAAATTCTGGCCTTCATTACATTTAATAAATTACGTATTTCTAGATAATGTGACTGTGTACATTATATATACAATACTTACCAACATACTAGCAACTAGCTTTTATAAATACACACACTATAATTTATCTTAAAAGATGTAATTTACAAGATGTTCCCTGTATTTCTTGAAAATTCCTTTCTTATTTTTCTATGAACTAGTAGAAATATGAAAGGATGAAAGAAAACTGAGAGGAACCAAAGAAACCATGGCAAAGCTCAAATTAAATTTCCTAAAGAAGTTTTAAAGACTTTCATTACTATATTACTGCTAATCTTAATCTTCCTCAAAATAGTCTAAGTAAGCAAACCACAGAAACGAAATAAAACTACCTATTAGCATTGGTTCAACTACTGTAAGCCAATGCAACTGTAAAAAGTCACAGGTAAGTTGAGTGACCTATTTACTTTTAGTACCTAACAAATTGTCACAACTTCAAATATCACATAAAGTAATTTTATATTAATAAAACTAACTGAAATAAAGTATAAATGGAACCATTAAAATGCTAGCAACAGGGGGAAAAGATAAAAAGCCTCTCTCTCTCTCTCTCTCTCTCTCTCTCTCTCACTCTCGTCATAGTGAGAAATTGTACCACCCATAAAAAGGAACACAAAAAAGATAAAAGCCTCTCTCTTTTTGCTGTGTCATATGAGAAGCTGCACCGCCCATAAAACAGTAACACAACTGAATTTGTGACACAGCAGCTTGCTCTGCAACTGAACTGCACTATCTAACTAAATAATTCAGTACTTTTAATGAATTTCCTCTGTTCTGTAAGTAGCTACAGCCAGTCAGCTAAAATCAACCACATAAAAACTGGAAAACTACAGAGAAAATTTTCAAGTCAGTTTATAACTTGCTTAGGCTATTTTTCCTTTTATATTTATTAGTGTTACTTCAAATGACCTCAGATGAAATTTTATAGGATTCATTATTAAGTGAATGTTGATGGTTGCCTAGCCAGCCTCTGTTCTACTCTGGAACCTCATTACAGTATCAATAAATTCAATTCAGATTATTATCTATTAATTGTGACCAGTTCCCACAATGCCATTGTGCTTTAAGGAGACTGTCCCACTCCCAGTGCCCATGGCAGACCCATGACCTGAAGGTAAATCATTCCCCTCTGCCACACTGATGACTCAGAAACTCAGCCCTGTGCCCATAGCAGTCTCCTGAATCTGGTTTAAGAATAAAATACATGAGGTGAGTATGATGTCACATGCCTATAATCCCAGCATTCTCAGAAGCTGAGGCAGGAGAACCATAAATTCAAACCCAGCCTGGGAAATTTTGCAACTTAACAAGTCCCTGGCTCAAAATAAAAATATAAAAAAGCACTGGGAATGTAGTTCAATGTGAAGGCCCTGGTTCAATCTTCAGTAATAGAAAAAAGGGTAAAATCCATGACACATGATTTCACTCAGACCAATGAGACAGGAGTTTTAGGAAGATGTCTGTGAACTACACTGTCTTGCTCTATTAGACAACAACCAAGACAGAGACTCTGAGATGTGAAACCCAGGTCTTCTACAGCCATTCTGCCACCAGACAGAAGTCAGCATGAGGATAAAGTCAACACACAAAAGAAGGCAGAGATGAGAAATAAAGCCACAATGAACTAAACCAGTCCAATTCAACCCTATCTCAGCTTTCACTTTTCATTTTAATAATAAGTTCGTTGTTGAGGGGGTGGTTACCAGGGATAGAACACAGGAGTACTTCATCTCTAAACTACATCCTCAGCCTTTTTTAAAAAATTTATTTTGAGACAATCTAGCTAAGTTGTCTAGAATGGCCACAAATTTAAGAATCCTGCTTTAGCATCACAAAGAGCTGGGATTACAGGTGTAAGCCTTTATATTTTTTGCCTATTTCAATCAAATTATCTAAACTTGCATTCTAATTAATACACAAATACAATGGAAAAATCAAGTAATATAATTAATTCTTTTTCTTTCCTTATTTCCTTATCTTAAATAAAAAGACACAAGGAAGTACACAGAAACAAAAGTTTTGTAACTTCAAAAATAGATAGTTTGAAAACTTTTAGCATCAGACTAAGAACCAAAATGATATATAAGGGCCGGAGATGTAGCTCAGTGGTGGACTGTTTGCCTAGCATATACAAAGTCCTGGGTTTCATCCCCAGCACACCCTCCTCCCAAAAAACAGTGAGTAGCAAAATAACACCTTGACAGGAGTTTGACATAAAGTTATAATTTTTCTTTACAGAGGTGATGTGATTTTCCAGGAGGAGAATATGCTGACTTTACGCTTCTAAAAGTTGAGGGTGCTTTAGTAGGTACCACCCCAAACTTCAAGGTAGTGGAACCTATTTTTTGAAGATTTAATGGCTTGTTCATCCTCCAGATGTAGCTATTGATGTATACTTCAAAACACAGTGTCTGAATTGTGGTGGTCCTGATTTATAGGATTTCTTAATTGAAAATGTTTGCTAAGTAAAAAAAAAAAAAAAAAAAAAGTGATGTTTGAATCACAAAGCCCTGCATTTGGTTTGAAATTAAACTTTACAAAACTTTTTTTTAGTATGAGGAGGAGGGAAAAAAAGAATGAAGACTGAGGGAAAAAAGACACTCAAAAATTACTATACAATTGTGTTTCTAATTATAAATTTATTAAATAAACTTTCATTTAAAAAAGCACATATAATTTCTCAGATGGGGCAACTTTATTTAATATGAACAAAGATGGAAAATTAGCAATTTTACATTTGTGTGCTTCTAGAGAGGACAAAAGTTCTGTTCCAGGCCAGTGGTGATAATCTATGGGACATGGACCAGAGTCAGCTGTCTGTTAACACTGAAAGCTCTGAAAGGTTTGCCATCAAACCCTTGTTTTAGGCAAATTAGCTTTCCCTTGTAGTTTAGTCACTCTGTTTCATAAATTAACAGAGGAAAGGTCAATAATAATAAGTGATCTCATGTTTCACATCAAGACTTCCAAGAAGACCTGCAAAACTCTGATACTTTTTCTGGTAATTCATATCAGTCCTACCTCGGACTAGGAAAATCCCATACCCTGAGCTTCTTGGTTTCAAGAGCTAAAGAATCTCTCTTATCTCTTGAATAAGTACACACAAAACTAACAGAAGGGACTGCTGCATAAAAATGCAGAAGCACAAATTCAGAAATGAAGACTTGAAACAGACTCAGAAGATTATTGCATGTATTTCCTGAGGACAAAAACTGCTTTAATTTATTTCCTTCTTAAGAAACTGTTCAAAATCCATCTTCCTTACTAATCTAACATATTAAGTACCTCACCAAAAGAAAGAGAAAAGTATCTTTTTCTTTTTTTTTTGAGAAAATTATCTTTAAAACAAGCTGATTGCTATACTTTACCAAACAGCTATAACTGACCTGGAGTTGTGGTGCAAATTTGTAATCCCTGCATTCTGGAAGGCTGAGGCAGGAGGATAGCAAATTGGAGCCCAGCCTGGGCAACTCAGAGACCTAATGAGATCTTGTCTCAAAATAAAAAACAGGTTGGGAAATAAGTAGAATAAGTGCTTCCCTGGCAAGCGCAAGAGCCTGAGTTTAAGCCCCAGTTCCACCAAAATAAATAAATAAATAAATAAATAAATAAATAAAAAAAAATTCTGAGGAGCAGCTCAGTACTAATGCTCTGCATTCAATCCCCAGTACTGCCCCACTGGGGAGTAAGTTCTCAGGAGAGGGGAGAACAGAAAGGGGAGAGCGGAGAGGGGAAACAATTTTCCAAATGTCTCTTTGAGGGTGAATATTTTGATCTATGTACTTAACAAGTAACCACATTCAAGAAAAGCATGCCCAAAATAAGCACTTTTCTATACATAAGAATCAAATACAAATATATCCAAATATAAGTTACATATTTGTATCTAAAATAAACAAAAGCAAAAATAACCACCTACCTAGGAATTAAAAGAACAAGGACAACTAGAAGTTTTTGCAAAGACACCAAAAAGAACTGGAAAAGACAATGCAATGCTCCTGGATGGCTGGATTCAAAACTGTAAACATTAAGTCAAAGCCCTCATGAAGCCAATACGATACCAAGAAAAACTTCCAGCAGGATTTTTCAATGAACCACACAAGCTGATATTAAGTTCAATGGTAGGACAAAATACTAAAGAGCAACATTTTTTTTTAAATAGACAAGAAGAAATGTCCTGCTAAATATGAAGTAGTACTAAACTAATTAATATAGTGTGGAATTGGTATAGAAATAGAGAAGGAAATGAATAGAACAAAACATATGCCTACTTCTGAATAAAGGAAAGTCTAATGATTCCTTTTTTAAATGCTCTATTTGTCTTATTTTTCTTATTGCTGAGACAAAATACCCGACACCTGAAGTTAAAGCAGGCAAAGTTCATTTAGCTCACAGTTTGCAGAGGTTTCAGTCCATAATTGGCTGGCTCCAAGTCAGGATGGCCTTGGAGCAAAGTTCACAGCAGTGGAAGACAGCAAAGTAACAGGAGCACAAGTTAAGCCTCTTTCAGTACCTTATGTTGTATCCATCTTTCGCCTGCTTTTCCCAATAACTTATTCTCCAAAAAATGACAAAACTAATTCTTTTTAAAGATAGCTGAACGTAAAGCATTATATACTGTGAGATTTATCCCACAAATACAAGGGTAGTTCATCAAAGAAAATCAACAGAATGTATCACATTAACAAAATGAAGTAAAAATACATGATCATCCCAACTGACACAGACAAGGTGTTATGGTTTGTGTATAGGTGTCCCCCCAAAGCCTCATGCAGTCTTGGGGCAGTTTCTGGAGTCTGTGATTGATTATTGTGGGTGTGGATGCTGCACATGCCCTGGGGCAGGTAATCTGCATTTCAGTGTAAGGTGGGAAGAGAAGCTAGCAGCCTGAGCAGCTGCTACTGCTCTTGAGCTCTCTCTTGCTCTTTGCCACCACCATGAAAGGTTGCTTTCTGTTTTCTGTTATGTGCTGCTCTGTCTTGGAGCCAGCTGAATATGGACTGAAACCTCCAGTAACTGTGAGCTAAA
>NDGM011249266.1:5223-16856 GCA_002564305.1 Octomys mimax
AAAAAAAAAAAAAAAAAAAAAAAAAAAGAAAGAAAGAAAAAGAAAAAGAAAAGAAAAGAAAAGAAAGTAAGATATGTGAGAGTAAATTCTTAAAGCATTGTATACAAATTCAAGAAGTAAAAGAACTCCATTGTAGCACCAAATTAAGGTTTTAATAAACAGAAAGCTGTGTCCTACTATTTTACTGAACATTCTATCTTAATTCTCTGGTTTCTCTTCAGATAGTCTAAATCTTTCGCCTTTTACTAAACATTCTATCTTATTAACATGTCAATTCTTGTATTCATCTTTGACTGTGGCACCCAAAGGGAAATACAACAAGAAATATGAAAAACCTACAGGACAATAAACTGTACAATGTATGATATGGTTATTCATTTATTTATTTATTGACACTGGGAATTGAACATAGGACTTTGTTCTTGTCAGGCAGGTGCTTGTGCCACTGAGTTATATGCCTGGCCCCAATTTTAGATATGAATCTGAGGAAGCAATGGGAAGAACTTTGACTTACTTCAATGAAATAACTCAGTAAATTTTAAAAAATTAAAAAATAATTTCTCATTCAAATTACTTTAAAGTTAAAAATAGTTCCAAATTCTCCGAAAGATTTCAATAATGAAGCCATGCTATACTGTTTCTTAAATTAAATATTGTTTAAATTTATAAAATGTGTATTTTCACATAAAGCTAAGAAGAAATTGATCTTAGGTCTTAACTAGAAGACTTGCAATTTTATATTTAAAAATTAAACATATGATAAGACCAAATAATATGCTATTGTATTTATAACCTTTGCTTTTTTATGCATTTAGTACATGGTCTCACTACACAGATCAGATTCATAGTAATTCTCCTGTTTTCAGCCTTCCAAGTGCTGGGATTACAGGTGCATGCCACCACGTCCAGTCTCAATTGTAGTCAAAGTGTACCCCAGGGATAGGGCCAGCGCGGCATGCCAGGGACCATACCCTGGTCACTGTGTCTGCCTAAGCAGGCGCTTTAATCCATTGTGCTATCTGGCTGGCCCTATATTTACAGTCATATTATTAAGCAAATTAACCTAAAATTGACATTGAAAATTAAGTGAAACAATAGAGGTAGGAAAGAGTTGTCAGATAAAAATTTAAAAAACAAAATAAATGTTAACATACATTATTTATTTAAATCTAGACAAAATAGAAATATTGAAACAAAATTCCTAGTTGCAAACTTGAAGAAATTTCTCTGTTTAGGATTCAGTTGAGATTATTGCAATCTTAAATTAATATATTTTTATTATATATATGCATATACTATATTATGTATTTAGTGCAGGGTCTACAGGGTCTCACTGTACAGATCTGACTTGTAGTGATCTTGTTTTTCACCCTCCCAAGTGCTGGGCTCACAGGCTGGAACCAGCACACCCAGTCTCAGTAGCTGTTTCGGTCTACCCTGGGGACAGAACTAGCACTGCAGGCCATGGATCAAACCCTGGCCCCTGCATCTGCCTAAACAAGTGCTTTAATCCACTGAGCCATCTGGCTGGACCTTAATTTTATTGTATATAAAATCATAAAATATATTTCTAAATATGGTGCTGAATTTAAAGGCTATTAATAATAGTTTGATTTAATAACAATACAAACATTTCTACATGGACTAAAAATCTGTAGTTTGAAAGGATATATATATATATATATATATATCTCACAATTTTATATATGATAAAATGATATGATGCTGTTCATGGTCATTGGAAAAATTTTCACTATTAAGATAAAATTTCAAATATATTTTAAGGAATAATAAATTACTCATATATATTTCTGAAGAAAAATGAGAATTAGTGATCCAGTGGGATGCTATATTCCGTTATCACCGCATGAGAGGCCTAGAAGACAGGGCCATGATGCTGCAAAATTTTGACAAGCTAGCACCACCATGCTGCTGTGGTGAATATAAATTTTTGCCACTTTTTGAGACAATGTTTGACCATCATAAATCTTTGTCTGCAAAATCAAATTTTGATGATACCTTCTTATAAGTACTTGAAGGATGTGTACAAACTCTTATCTCAGCATTATTTGTATTGGCAAAAAAAAAAAAAAAGGAAATAAGCCAAATACCCTTCAAAAGGAATTGTCATTAAACACTGAGCTATAGTCTAGCTAGTGGGATAGATTAACCATTTAAAAAAATGTAGTTACTGTCTAGCGTGTAATTCCTTAATGTGAGCTACAAAACAACTATTAAACTACTGTTTCTGTGGGAAATATTGAGGTACATGTACAAATATCTGGATACATACACAGGTTGTGCCAGATAGGACATAAAAGAAAATGAACACTGGATTAATCTAGTCAGAAGGAATCTATGTTTAGAAATAAAAGAGACTTCAAACCTACATGATTGTAAGGGCATATTATTATGAATTTAAAATGTAGATATATGTTCATAGGTGCATGTATATAAAGTATTAATTAATAAAATAGCAATTAATGTCATCTTTAAAAAAGTAATGATTATTCCTGACAGATACTATTAAAACCTATTTTACAACTTTATCATCTTCTATTATGGGTATTTGTTTAGTTTTTCACTGAGCATTGAATCACAGAAATGAATTTTCCTTTTGTTGGCTTTAGTAGAAGAGATTTTTTATTTTGCTCTTGACTGGGATACTCATACTGGATTTAATTCAATTACTATCATCGATCTCTAGAATTAGGTAACTTATTCACTTTAAATAGGAAAATGATTGTGAGAATTTGAAACAGTTTCTTAAGTATACCCATTGAGCTTATTTTTTAACATGTTGTCCTGAATTATCCTCTTTGGATCATTGTGCTTCTTGGGCTATTTTGCAAATTCAGAGAACTATATTGTGCTTTTGTGACATTTTTAAAGAAAATCATACATAGCAGCAATGGAAAATTACTAAAGTCTTTTAAACATGATTTTAAATTTAAACTGCAGTGGTTGCATGTGTTATAACAAAGAGAAACATGTAGTTTCCAGACTTGCAATCCAGTGCATGTGAATTCATCTGCAATATAATAAAAACTCAAATGAACACTAATATCCATTGCATCTTTCTTTCCAGTAGAAAAAAGAATTTGGAAGCAAATTTCAATTATCCAGTAATATAGTATTCATATAGCAAGCAATAGTGTATCAACTAGATGAAATGCATACAGACATTTGAAAGGTTAATTGCAAAGAACATCTGAAACAATAAAATGCGATTGCAATGTATATACAAGTGAAATACTGAGATATAAAATTTTATGTGTCATGAATTTCATTACTTGAGATGCATGCATAGACAAGGCATAGGAAAGCCAATGGAAAAATAAAAGTAAATTGTTTTTAAGTGGTATTAGAAAAAGAATGTAAAAACTTATATGTTTACTACTTTAAAAAGTATATATTTGCATTTAATAGGCCAACATACAGTTCCATAAAAAAGTTTGATAACTACGAATATTGTAATACACTAAATGATAAACCCATATCATTTTCAAAAAATATAGGTAGGCAGAAGCTTTCAAAGCAGTTTTTGGAATTTTTCCTTAGAATATGACTAAATTGCCTTGCACAAAATTATAGTGACAAGTTTCAATGCAGCAATCTACTCTGCCTAGCAATGATGTCCAGTAATGTAAATTTCTGTGCCTGCTATGAATTATCCCTAAGTAGGAATAGCCTCTAGTGAATCAAGCCAATCGCATATTTTGTTTATATTCACTTTTCTACTTTATAGCTACTATAGTGAAAATCTATTCTCTTTGGTGCAAACATACTTTAAAGTCATATAAAATGACAAGTTATATGACAGTTAATCCACAGAGTGTTAAATTACAAACTGTGAGAACTAGCATGTAGCAAAATTTCTATGCTCAGTAAACCTTTTAAGTCACAGGAGAGATTTAAAAAAGAATCTGGCATATGGCAAATGCTCAAGTATTTTTCAATAGCAGAAGTTATTATTATAGTAGCTGTTGTTGTTGTTATTACTACTAATATTATTAGTATTATATAAATACTTTTTTGGCCTTAAAGTGATTATAAATGAGTCTATGATTCCTTGGATTGACCTCAAGAAGTTTATAGCTATTCTAATCTTTTACTCATACTTTTTCAGTCCTTAATTCAAAAAAGTTTTTACTTAATAAGAGTTTGTGCCGGGAGTGAAATGATGACAAAATCACTTTCTGGATTAAGAATTTGAGTGCTACACCCATGTTGGTGTGGGTAGCCTGCATATAATATAAGATATGGAAAGACCTTGTTCTTGTACTCCTACCTTTTATGTTCTAGTTATTTTTGCTGTTTTCTGCTGCCAAGAACTTGCCTCCTGCCATGTGCCACTCTGCTTGGAGCCAGCTGATTATGGACTGAAAGCTGTACAATATGTGAGCTAAATAAACATTTACATACATAATTATGGGTATCAAGTATTCTGTCTTAGAAACTGGAGAATAGTAACCAAGATTGAATTTAGTGTCAGGAGTGGGGTTGTTGCTGTGATTATACCTGACCATGTTGTTAAACAGCCTTTAGGAATAGCTTGTAGGAAGCATTTGGAAATTTTGAGAGATGTCACCTGAAAGAGTAACATGGGCTCACCTAAGCTGTTCTGTATGGGAGATTCTAGTCAGAATTTAGAAATCCAGAAGGCTGATAGAAATCCTGCTGATAAAGACCACACTTGGGAAGTTTCTGTTGGGAAGAAGGACTATACTGGCTGTTGGACTCCAAATGATATGTATTATGGCTTGGCAAAATGTTTGCCTGCATTTTCCTCATGTTGAGAGACATTACCCAAAACTGACACTAAGATCAGTGGACTAATTCATCTAGCAGAAGAAATTTCAAGGCTTTCTAACATTGGTGCAATGGGGTGGCTATTACTGGGGGCTTATTGCAAGATTTATATTGCAAATCAAGAGCGAAGTGCCCAGAGAATGATTTAAAATGTAAGTGTCACCAAGAAGGAAGCTTCAGTAAAGCTGTGGGTTGCAAAGATAGACATAATATTATCTCTGTTGATGAGAAAGAACAGAATATAAAAGATGGCCTGAGCACATCACAAAAAGCATCAAGCCTCTAACATTTCAACCTTAGGTCTGCAAAAGTGAAGACTTTACTTTGAGAAAAATCCTGCTCAGCACCAAATTCCAGAATGATGGCAGCCACACCAGGTCCCAAAATGGTGGCCTATACAGTTTGTTCTTTGAAATTGGATTCAGAATACTCAGTGATCCAAGACCTTGACTCCTTCATACAAAGAATGAGAAATCCTGATTACTGCTCTGGCTGACTGTAGAACTTAGCATCATCCACATGATGTTGCTTTTACAGAGAATAAAAGTTCTGAGGATAAAGAGGCTTCCACCCAGATTTCAGAAGGAAACCTTAGAGACCAGATAGTGTACCCCTTAGAGAGCAATGTGTGAAACTGTGACTGAGAAGCTAAAAGTCCAGTAGAGACAACAAAAGGTTGGAAAAAACAGGAACATAGATCATGTAAGTAAAGTTGCAAGGAAGGAGCAAAACAGGCCTCTGAAAGAAGCCATGGGAGCCACAACCACCATAAGCGCCATAAGGGTAGAGCCACACAAGCCCTTTGAAGATCACAATTTAATACTTAAGCTTCAGATGTTCCACATGAAATTATAGAACATGTTTGCCCTGTTGGATTTTGGACTTCCTTTTTGTGCTTTATAATTCCCTGTTTGTAACTTTTGGGATGAGAGTGTTTGTGTTGTACCAATGAATTTGAGAAATGTTTAATTTTTTTATTTGTATGGGAGCTCACCATTAAGAATCTGTCTTACATCTTCCTGGAGATTTGAAACTTGGACTTCTCAGGAGTACTGAAACTGTTAGCAATTTGTCAACTCTTAGAGATGGACTAAATGTCTTTTGCACAAAGGGATGTATGTGAGTCTTGGGGCAGCCATGGGTGAAATGTTATGGTTTGAGTCTAGGTGTCTTGCCTAAGGCCTCATGGTGTTATTGGGCAGGCTTCTAGAGTTGGTGAATAATTCATGATTCAATGCAGGGATTATGGATGTGAATGTTATACCCACTCTGGGGCAGATAACCTGCATACAATACAAGGGAGGAAAAGAGGCTTGTTCTCGAGCTCCTACCATTCTATTTTGTTGCTTTTGCTATTTTCTGCTGCCAAGAACTGCTGCCCTCTGTCAGTCATGTGACCTCTTCCTTGGAGCCAGCTGATTATGGAATGAAACCTCCAAAAACTGTGAGCTAATTAAACCTTTCCTTCTTTAATTCTGGGCATTGGGTATTTTGTCTCAGTAATGAGAGAAAAGTAATCAAGACACCAAGCCATGGAGAAGTAGTGAGCAAAAGAAACAGTGAAAGTGCTGGTGAGAAGCAGAGCACTGATACTCAATGGAATGAAGCTAAACAGGGATTTGGTAGTGAAACTAAAGCAGTTTAAGAATTGCAATTCTGGGGCTGGGGACATAACTCAGTAGAATAAGCACTTGCCTGGCAAGTGCAAGGGCTTGAGTTCAATCCCCAGTTCTGCCAAAAAAATCTAGGGGAGAAGTGCTAGAGATCAATCACAGGGAGTGAGACTAGAATGAGGAGTGGGATGGGAATGGCTTCTCTGTAATTGTTACAGGAAGCTGAAACTGAAGAGAATCAGAGCCAGACTTCAAGGAGATGTCCTACCTAGAGCTGGAGAAGTACCAGCTCTTTCACATATCAGAATATTCATACTTTGGTAAAGAGTAATGTTACTGTTTTTATTTTCTTAGTGGAAATACTATTTACTGTGACTTTGTTTAAAAGGATGATGCTTCATATTTTTAAACTGCAGAAAGAACAGGAAGCATTTCCTTGGAGAACTAAACTAGGCTATTGTTAAGCTGCACTCTTTGGCCCTTTCCTTGATGTCTAGATTTGCATTCAATAGGCTTCAGTATTTACTTGTGCACTTACTAGTATAAAATGTTGTGTGGCAGCATCTCTGAAAGATTTTATTATGAGATTATAAATTTATTAACTTTTCTTTTTAAAAATATTTCAATTTATTTTATATGATACATAAAAATAAAAAATTGTGCATATTTTGAGGTACCATGGGACATTTCTATATGTGTTTACATTATGTAATTGTGAAATTACCTTACACATATGCCTTTAAATAACCATTTCTATGGTGAAAGCATTCAGATGCCATTTTGCTGCCTTTTTGAAATATAGAGCATGCTAATATTATCAATTTTCATTCAGTTGTGCAACAGCACAGCAAATCTTCTGATTCTTAGCTAGATCACAGGGATAGATCAACTGATCTATCCCTGTCCCTAACAACTTCCTACCACGCCCTGGCTCTCATAACCGCTATTTTACTCTCAATTTCTATTACATCAGTTTTCTAAAAATTCCCCATATGATTAAAATCATGTGGTAGTTGGCATTTTGAGCCTGACTTATTTTATTTAACATAATGGTCTTCAGTTGGACCACATACGCAGAAATGACAAGTTGTCATTTCATTTTAGGACTCAACGGTATTCCATTTTCATCAGTTGCTGGACACTTCAAATCTTTCTATTTCTTGTCTGTAGGGAAAAGTGCAGTGATAAACACAGGCATGCAGAAGACTCTTCAACATTCACATTTCATTTCCTTTTGATATATATCCAGAAGTGCAACTGCTGCATCATACAGGAGGTCTAATTTTAATCTTTTCATGGAACTTTCCTGTGGATTTTGATAGTGACTGTACTAATTTTCATCAATGGAACTTTAAGTATTCTCTTTTCTCCTCCACCTTGCCAGCACTTGCTATCCTTAGGCTTTTTATACCAGTCATTCTTCCTGGGGGGAGGTGATATATCATTGCCATTCTGATTTGGCTTTCCCTGTTAAAGCTGGTCATGAGCATTTTTTCATATACTTGTTGACTAGATATTTTATTTTGAGATGTATTTTCTAGGCTTTTACTCAGTTTAAATCAGATTTTGCTTTGTTTGCTTTTTTTGAGATTGCAATATTCTGTATCAATTCCCTGTCAGAAATATACTTTGCAGTTTTTTTATGTGTTCTGTACTTTGTTTCTCAATTCTGCTGAATGTTTCTCATTTTGAAGAAAAGCTTTTCTATTTGATTTAATTGCTTTGCCTATGTTTGTATTTGTTTCCTATGCTTTGAGAGCCTTTTCAAAAAACAAAACTATCTATCTACAGTCTCTCATTCTTAAGTATTTCCATTCTATGTCTTCTTGTAGTTTCATACTTTCAGTTAGAATTTAGCCTATTTTTTTTTTTTTGTTTTTGGGGGGTTTTTGTAATTGAAGAGAGGAAGAGATCCAATTTGATTCTTGTCTTGCATGCGTATTTACAATTTCCACAATAACATTTATTGAAAAACTCTTCTCCCAATAAAATGTTTAACACCTTAGTAAAAACTCCTAGTGGTGCATGTCTCTAATTTCAGCAATCTGAGAGTCTGAGGCAGGAGGCTTGGAAGTTCAAGGTCCAGCTTGATAGCTTAGTGACTCAGCAGGACCCTATGTCAAAATAAAAATAAAGAAGGATTGGAGGTGTAGCTCATTGTGAAAGCCCTCCAGGCTGAATAAAAACCATTTAGCTCCATTTATATGATTTATCTCATGGCCTCCATATCTACTTTTGTGCATATGGTGATGTTTTGATGGATGACTACAGTCTTGTAGAATCTTTTGAAGTCAAGTGGTGTGTGGTCTGTTGCTTTTATTCTTTTTGCTCAAAATAATTTTGCCCATTTTGTGTTTGTGTGTGTGCAAGATTTCTATCACATTTTAAGGTGGCTTTTTCTAATGTGTAAGAAAGGCATTGGTATATGATAGTAAGTAGCTCAATGCCTGTCTGGTATTTGGTAGTGATTACATTGTATTTATGTATTACTTTGGGAGCATCTATTAAAATTTATTCATTGTGTAGCTATCTATATGCCTTCCCTAGTGCATGAAAAAATTAAAAAATAAAGATACAAAGTTAAAATATATGATAAATTTTCAAATATTGTGGAAGAAAAAGACATAATTTACTATTCAGGTAAGGTCATTTCCTCTAAACACCTCTTTGTGGCAGACTTTGTATTATATCTTTCAATAAATATATGGTGTGAAAATTGTTATCTGAAAGAATATATGGAACATAGTGGCTGATATAAAGACATAGTTATCTATTTATTTAAGGAAACTTTATTGAGTCCCTGTTATATTCCAGAAAATACACTAGGTTATGATGCAAGCAGGTAAGCCTAAGCTTTGGATACTAAGATTTCTTTTGTTAACTAGGAATTAATTACCAAGGCTGAGTTTCTTTGTCTGTCACTAGAATATGTTTTTAAGTCACTTAATTTTGTTGACCATAATGTGTTTGCAGTTCAAGTGTATAAATATTTATGATTCAACTAATCTGAACAAGACAAGTCAAACTGCATTTGTATGAAAGTAATGTGATTCCATTAAGCTATATAAATTATTTTATTTTTAAACTCTGGTCAGTGACATCCAGAGAGGTGTTTCTACAGAAGTGTTATTTAAATTGCCAGTGAGCTATCCCCTTTTGTACGAGAGAAACAACATGCTTTATTGAAAATAAAACAGAACTTAAATTCAGGAGATGTGCTCTTTTTGGACATTTTTACCTTGATGACCGTTTCTGTTTGGGAACCATAATTTCTCATGTATCAAATAGAGTAATAAGAGTAGCTTTACTATATATCTCACTATGAAGCAAAATATTTGAAAGGCATTTAAGGCTTCAAAACAGCTAAAAAGATGTGAAACTTTGTCATTATTGGCACAAATTTTAGGGTTTGTTTTTTATTATTTGTATAATACCCATGTTGTTCACCTTCTTGTTTCCAGGTGAAACTATCTGATGTCTTCAACATCAAGAATAAAACTCTCATTTTGGTTGACAGTTTCGGAGGTCTTAGTCCATGATTGGCTGGCTCCAAGGTAGACACAGTAAGACAAAGGGAAACTACTCTGCTATAAAACAGGAAAAATTTGAGTTATTTGTAGGAAAACACATGCCTTTGAAGAATATAATCCTAAGTGAAATAAATTATACAAATAGGCCCAAATATATAATGACTTCATTTATGCAAGATATCCAAAATAAGCAAATCTAATAGCAAAATAAAAGATGGATAATAGGAAAGGGACATAAATGTTTTGCAAATGAGAAGAGAACAAAGACATGGAGGAAGAGAATGGAAGGGGAGGCAGATGGAACATAAAAAGACTAAAAATGTGTCACACACATATAACAACTCCTGCCAAGAATGTCATCATTATTTACTGCAGACATGTACTAATTAAAATAAAAATTAAAAGGGGGAGTGAAATGGTGGAAAAACACTGCCCAGCCTGTGGAAACTAGGAAACAGAGAAAGAAAGGAGGACATGAGAAAGAATACACCCTTCTAAATCATGTCCCCAGTGCCTCACCTTCAACCAGGCCCACTCCCAGAAAGCACATTAACCTGTCAGCTCACCAGCGGACTGGCTCCCTGATAAGAACAGAGTCTGCACGATCCAACTCCTTCTAACACTCCACTCTCAAATACATGGGACTTCTGATGGACATTTTCGTTGTAAACCAAATAATCCTATGTCACTTTCATACTGTTTGACTGCTTTATTTGTTTTTTTAATGTATTTAGTACAGGGTCTACAAGGTCTCACTATACAGATCAGCCTCGTAGTGATTCTCCTGTTTTCAGCCTCCCAAGCACTGGGATTACAGGTGCACTCTACCATGCCAAGACTCACCAGTTTAATTTGTTATATGTGGTATGGGAGAATTTAGCTGCCCTAAAAATGTCTAAAGCANCAAAAAATAATAATAATGAGAGCATTAAATTTGAAAATATAACAAATTTTACTCGAGCCTGGGGAGTAAATGTTAGTAATTATTTTAAAATAATGCTACTTTCATCACCCTTTTCAGCATCAATTCAAAAATGTTTGTTTTTCAAAGTTGATAAGTTAGTTTATGTATTCTTTTTAAATATATAATGGGTGAATGTGACGAACAATTTTATAAATTAGATTTAATTAAAATGATTCATTAAAATGAAATCATTAAATTTAGCATATCTGAGAGAAGTAATAGATAATACAGAAATAATAAAAAAATGCCTAATATCTACTGATATATATTTTTAAAATATTATTGAGATATATATAGCAATGAGACAGTTTCAAAACTGATTACTAGCAAAGTTTCAATAATAAATACATTGCATATTGTTGTCTTAGTGGTAATTCATTGTATAAGATGCAGACATGATATCCTGTTAACAAACACTATTAGAACAGATCTATTCATTGAATTAAGAGAATGCAGTTGTATATCTATCCTAACTATTTTGAATATACAGATACAAAATGGTCATTCATTTGTATCTCTTTTTTGTTTAGTTTTGTCAGAGAAGGTATATTCTATTGCCATTTAAATATTGTAGTTGTGTGAATTCAGCAAAATATTCCAATATAATCCAGTAGTCTATAATACTAGTGGGTTTTCCACAGGACTGGTAAGGTCAGAAGTTGTTGGCTTGAGCCTTTTACAGCTCAGTATATTAATATGGCTTTACTTTTTATA
>NDGM011249267.1:8798-24705 GCA_002564305.1 Octomys mimax
TTCATAGTACAAGATGCAGACATGATATCCTGTCCAAACACTAGTAGTACAAATCTTTCTTCTAAGAGAAAGTGGCTGTATATCTAACCCAACTAATTTGTAAGAGGAAGTTAGTGAAGACAACTCGGGAATCTAGCAGGGCTTTGAGAGGTATGTTCCATGCAGTGTGTTACGTCAATCAGGAGAACCACTTTATCTTTAGGTTGGCATTTATTGGAGGAGTGTGGAGCCTGCAGCTGCAGCCTCCTTT
This sequence comes from Octomys mimax, assembly GCA_002564305.1. Lineage (NCBI taxonomy): Eukaryota > Metazoa > Chordata > Mammalia > Rodentia > Octodontidae > Octomys > Octomys mimax. The sequence continues at coordinate 9,049 of NDGM011249267.1, forward strand.
TAGTTAATTGGGGCTGGAGCCAAATGTCCTCAGCTGTGGCCTCATCTTGTCCTTTGAGGCATACCAACCCCACAGGCCTCAGCAGGGACCAGGGACTCACAGAGGTTCACTTACTATGAGTCCTCTGTTCCTGTCCAGCCAGGGGCCTAGGCCTGGGACAGACTCACAGGTAAACATGGAAGTCAATTGGTTACTATCCAGCCCTGCTCAGAACCACTTCGCAGTGGTCTGCCTCAAAACGCCGCGCCTCGGTCTTTCGAGAGAAAACAGATCTCGAGCAGCATCTTATTTCTCTGTTTCTAAACAAACACTGTGGAAAGGCAAAGGCTCCATGTGCTTAGACAGCCATACACTGCTTTGTGAAAGGCAAGGCCTTGCCTTCAGAGTGGATGATGCCAGAAGAAGCCATCAGCACTGTCCAGTAGACAGGGCATAAAACGCTGCTTGGGTAATTAAAGTGGCCGAGGAGGTACAGCAGTGAGCCAGGAGGACAGGTCGCGCCTGTTTCTGGCTGCACATACAGCCAGTCCGTTCAGGACCGTCTGTGTTCCCACTGGGCTCGTTTCCAGGGTTGGCGTCCAGGGCGCTCGTATAAATTTCTCTGGCATTTTTCAAGAGCGTTCTCCTGGGTTTCCCACCTTCCTTCAGCAGCTCCCTGCCCTCGCTGGGACATACCTACCACAGGTCACCTCTGGCCACTGTCCTCTATGGGACATTGACCTAAACTTTGCATGAAGTTTAGATCCTGCATGGACTTTTCAGTACACTAAGTTTGGTGGTGAGAGAGGTGAAAGCGATCTAAGCCTCTGCAGCAGCTGTACGTTGGGAAGGAGCCTGAGGTTAATCCTTTTGGAAGCACAGTTGATAGGCCTAGCTTCCGTGAAGGTTGAAGAAAGGGAAATTATGGATTATTTTTTTACATTTGATTACTCCGTACCTGTTCTCTGTGCACCAAGCCCTATTTTTACAGTTTTCTGCCTCGATTTCTGGCTTTCCTCACTGCAGAGTCTCAGTAACATTTCATTGAACTTTTGGCTTCTTCTTTTCCTGCAACATCTGTCAACCCTTCCTGAGGGTTGTCAAGACCCAGAAGAAAGCTGCTCAGATTAAGCCTCCGAGTGCAGCCACTGCGGACGGTCCCTCTTCAGGGATACTCATCTATGGAGGAAAAAATTCTTCCTCTAGCAATCTCTATCCTCTTGGGCCTTGAGTTCTCCTGACTTCCCAGGGCACCAGCATTCAGGAAACTTCTTCTACATGCAGAACTCTGCCCATCCTTTGTAGCCCTCAAGCCTGCCTGTCAAGGAGCACCCTCCACTCCTGCCACTTCTGGGCATCTCGGGCATCCACCCTGCCCAGCAGGTACTTCTTGCACAGGGGCCTGGAGAGCTACAGCTGTGAAGACTCGGAGCAGAACAGAGACAGTGGCTCCCTCCCTCCCTGCCTCCCTCCCTCCCTCCCTCTCTCCTGGGGCTCCATTCTGATAAGACAGCAGCAGCCTCAGCCCAGAGCAGGAGAAAGCTGCTCTCTACAAGTCCCATTCACAAAGGACCCCCGGTGACCCCACGCTCCTCTGCTGTTCTCCTCTGTCCTTTATCCTGGGTTCCTAACTCTCTCTGTGGCATTCAGGGTGGGCTGCTGAGTGAAGACCTTAGGAAACAGTACGTAATAGCTTCACTCCAGTAGGGGTTCACTGGGCCCAGCTTTCTGTCTTTCACTTCTGCTTGAGGTTTTCTCCTTTCTGTCTGACCACTCCTGGAAAGGATTCTACACAAGTATAGGTGAGGGGAGACAAAGGCTGTCTTCCTTCCGAGCCCTACAGGCCCGGCTTTGGTGGGGAAGGAGCATTTTGTTCATTTAAACTTTGAGTCAAGAAATTAAAAATACAATCACACTCTTGGCATTTTTAAAAATAATAACCCAGTTTTACTGACTTTTCATCAGTCAATCAAACTTGCACCATGAGAAAGTGTTCACCATTAATGTGGATTTTGCATGAAGTTTAGATCTCACGTGGACTTTTCAGTACACTAAGTCTGGTTACCTTTCAAACTGAAAGTGCACTAGGCAGCCCGGGTCACCTTCAGGCTCTGGTTCCAGTGGGGTGGCCCAGTGCTGCAGAGCAGAGCCGCTTTGACGATGTCTGATTCAGGTCAAACCCTCCAGGTCAGACCTGGAAGAAATGAAGACCCAAGGAGGCCAAGCTGCTTGCTGAAGCCACCCAGCCCTTCAGGCTCAGGCATCCTGTCACACATCCTGCCACACATCCGGTCCCATGCTGCATCTCCCAGGGACACTGTGGGATGGACTTGCCTGTATGCTTTGCGGCCCCAAGGCTGTCAGGATTCAGATCTCCGCAGTAGGCTGCGCTGCAGGGCTGTCCATTCCTTTTGAAGTCTGGAGGCATGTCTCAGGCTCTGCACCCTGAGTCACTGCCCCAGGACACCTTTGCCTGTGTGAGCACTGGGGGGGGAGAGTCCAGGGTGCAGGGAAGAGGAAGGGTAGCTTCCTGAGCACCTCACTGCATGAGGGAGGGGCCAAAGCCTGCATCCCTGGAGAACCTCGTGCAACAATAGGGGCTTCCTGTGCTGCGCCTGTTAGGATCTTTCCTCACAGCTCCACAAAGGGACCCTGCTCTCCGGCCCCCTTGTTCCCTCCCACAGAGGATATCCTAAATGTCAAGGCTTAGTACATAGCTCCGGGAAGGCAAGCCCTTCTCTCCTTCATTCTGAATGTCATCAGCAAGCCAAGTGGTGCCTCCAAGCCCATGTTAACAGTGACCAAACCTTCTCTCGATCTCTACTTGGAGAAGGAACCTCACCAAGGCTGTCTGTTGGTTCCCCTTGAAGACGTGTCATGTTTTTGCCCTGCCCCCATCTTTGTCTTCCATCTTGACCTGCAGGCCATCTTGCAGGGAGACTGGGGCAGGATCTGAGCCTGCTGACCTAGAGGGGAGCTAGGGAAGAGTGAGCCCCTGGGCTCACTGCACAGTAATTTGCTTTAGCTCCTTTATCGAAGCGGCTTCCTGGTCTGTCTGAATCACAGTTCACTTCTTCCTGCCTGTCACTGATAGGCCCTTGGCCAACTGTCCTCTTGATAGTCCTGCTAGGCTGGTGCTGGCCTTGGTTCAGCCTGGAGGAAAATGATTTGCCCGATGTGGAATGGATACTGCCCCCTCTAGGGAACCAAAGCTGCAAACTTCGAGTCTGCCACTTCCAATTCCCAGAGCCTATTCACACATGACAGTGGCTCAGGCCTGTTTGTGACACACACCATTAACCTGAACCCGACCTGTCATCTTTGCAGGAGGAACACGAGATCCCTGCCAGCGTGTTTGCGAAGGCGCCGGCCTCCAGTGCCGTGGAAGGGAAGGGCGAGCTGGAGGGCGAGAACCAGGCCCTGGAGGACACACTGCACGAGGTGGACCTCTCCTCGGAGGATGAGCCACCCCGCGATGAGGAGGCCCCAGAGGACAGTGCCGAGGAAAAGACAGAGGAGAGCAGGGCAGAGAAACTCAAGAGATCCAGTCTCCGGAAAGTGGGCAGCCTCAAGAAAGCCTTTTCCCGCCAGAACATCGAAAAGAAGATGACCGAACTAGGCACAAAGATCGTCTCCGTGGAAAGGAGGCAGAAAATTAAGAAATCCCTCACTTCCAACCACCAGAAGACATCCTCAGGGGGCAAAAGTTCTCCCTTCAAGGTTTCTCCCCTCACTTTCGGGCGAAAGAAAGTGCGAGAGGGGGAAAGCCCGGCGGAGAACGAGGCCAAGTCAGAAGAGATGGCATCCAATGACCAAGAGGAGGGCTCCCTGGCAGAGGGCCATTCCGCAGCATCACTGCCCAGTGCCCTGGATGAGGGAGAGGTGGAGAAGGTGGCCCCGAGAAGGAGCAGCTCAGGGATGGACAGCAATGTGGACCTGACCATCGTGGAAGGTGAGGAAGAAGAGCCAACGTCCCTGGAACAAGCCCAGAAGAAGTGCCAGGAGGAGGATGGCTGCATGCTGGCTCCAGAGGTGACAGAGCGGGCAGCCATGCTGCAGGCGGACCAGAGTGCCTGAGCACAGCCAGACCCCACGCCCGCCTTCTCTCCCCAGCACTGCCACACTGTCCTTGCCAGGCACGAGCTCTGGCCGCACCATAGCCACACCACGCATGAGTCATACCAAGCAGACACTCTGCCATGAGCTCGAGTTTTACTGTGTGCTCAGGGTCCTTCTTGTATAATTCCTCCTAGACTGCCCAGAAAAAAAGGAATGGAACAATTAAAGCAGGATCCGTTGGGCTGGGTCGGGGGACACTTCAGCTACCAAGATACCAGGGATGAAATGTGATGTTTCTGCCTGTTCATTCCATCAGCTCATTGATTGTGTACCAAGGATACAGCGAATTTCTGTGTCTCTCTGTGAACCTAATGAGAGTTCTCTACATGTGTATACACATTATATCTACTTGCAAGCTAAAAATATAACTATCTACTTTTAAGAAGAAAATACTTACAACAGGTAGAAGGGAATGTTCAGCAGATGATTGAGTTAATAGAAGCCCACTGCTTTACTGCAAATGAAGGAGAAGTTGAAAGATGCCATGTCCAACCAGTGATCTGGGATAGGGAATCAGATCAGGTTTAAGAAAGAAAAACCAAGAAGAAAAAGTTGGAAAATAAGAGAAATGGGAAACAAGGATGCCAAAGACACTGAAGGGAAAGAGAAATAAGTATGAGCTTAAAAGTGAAATATTTGCAGTGTTAAACTTAGCTATTTTACTCTTTAAATAACAATAGTAAAGGAGTTCATAGATCCTGGAATAACATGTTCTGTCCTCACAATACTTTTATTTTCTAACATTTTTAAATAATATAACATTTTATAGTGGTAAAACTCTGGGAGTTTTCCCCTTCATAAATAAAAATCACCACAATTATTTCTCCGAAGAACTTCAGAAGATTTGTCTAACACTGGAATGAATATAAATCTTCAAAAACTAATTGACATGTATGTTTCTTGTAGCATATTGGATTGTACTAGCCTTTAATTTCTCTCAAATTTGTAATAACCTTTATCCTCCAAATAAGGTAGCTTTATAAGATGTTGAAACACCAAAGTTTGGGAAAAGAAGAAAGCTACTTTTTTTTCTTTTCTGCACTTAATGGTAATTTTATTCCAGATCATATCTTATTTATACATTAATTTCACTGAATAGTAACATGTTTCTTAACTCCTTAGTGCATACTAGTGTTTTATGTATGTGTGCGTATTCCTTCAGACAAAGTCATGTACTTCTGCCTGACATTATACTAAATATTGCTCTATTTTTAATTACAAGATGCTAATATTTGGTGAATTTGTACTTTAAAGATAGTAGCGCCAGAAAGCAAATTCTCTACCTGTACTAGGTGCCACTGTAAGTCCTGATATGAGCAGAGGTTACCAAGGCAACATTAACCAACTATGCTTGGTTTTAATCAAAAGAATAGGATTGACAAGATGTATAGATGATATAAACTGTTCAGCTGTGTTCTTACTTTGCACTAATGTTACCACAAATATTGGATTGTTGAATTAACAATAACTGTGTTAAGGAAGATTAAATAAACTAAAAAAATTTTTAAAAGTCTACAACAACACCAGTTTGTGGCAGAACAATTTTACAACAAGCAGGAAGAATTGATTTTTAAACTCCCTTCCAAATGCAGCAGTAATGTTGATTGCTTCAGTCTTGATTTCTCTTATTAACTCTGCTTTTTTTCCCCCTGATCTCATTTAGAACTCCAACTCTCATTCTTCAAGTTCAACTTTCTTGCCATCACTCGGCCAGTTCTGGAGATCATCTGAATTTATTGCTGTAGCTTGATGAATCTGCTAGTTCCATCTGCATTTTTATTGAATGGAATTTTGAGGAACCAGACCTCCTAGTACCTTAAGTGGTCCTGCAAAAAATAAGTGGACTGAACTAACTATACACTCAGTTTATTCACTCAGATCAGCCTTTGTCTTCTCCCATGCCATAGACTGGGTAGAAGACTTAATTTCGCACAGGGCCTGGGGCATGCCTGCCCTCTTAACCCTTCCAGAGTGGCAGAGTTGTTTTCTCTTCCTGTCACTGTCGAGCTGGGGGGATCCAGAGCTAATGCAATGGTTACCTTCCCTTTCAAAAATCCTTTTCCATTTGTTCTTATGAACAAGTTCCTTGCCAGTGGAAAATGACACTGTGGCATCCTTCTAAATTTGACTGACAATCACATTTTATTCCATGTTCCACATTTGAAGCATTAAAATCCTAAGCTATAAAACAGAGAATTAAGCCAGATAATTGTTGAGAAACAGATACTTGAGGGCCCAGAGAAAGCAGTGGTTGGGAAGACAGAAGCCGTTTATTCTGTTATTGTTGAGTTATTTGCATACTGGTGAGGGTGCAAACTCCCCAAATTAGATGTCTTCTTCCCCCCATCCAATAACCCACTCCTAACTTTATGTGCCTGAAGCTCAAGAACTCAATTAGTGTTTCCCCAAAGATCAGTTATACATTAATGGGGACTGTGATCCATATCTCGGAAAAATAATTCAGGAGTAAGAAACATTTATTACGTAGTGCACGGCTCTCCCAGAAATATGGTAAAAATGTCCATTTTTTCTACAAGGTTTATTTTTTAAAATACACAGATAAATATTTCATCAAGAATGGCTCCCTCTTTCCACTTAGGAATCCATACTGCTGAATTACTAGCTCTTTTCATACACGAAAATAAAAAGACCCGCGCTAAACCCAGTTCTGCACAAACCAAGAAGTTTTTGATATTTATTTTATGATGACAGTCCCCAAATGCTGCTGCTTTTCGCAGCGCCCCTCTAAAGAGCAAAGTTGGAACCTCATGTGGCTCCACCGGAAGTTGCTTCCACTCAGCCGCACTGCCGGGGTAAGCAGAGGTTATAAGGAAAGTTATTTCTGACATTAAGACACTAATGCCTGCGCCTCGGTTAATTCCTGCTCTAAAGTTTGTTTACTGCCCTACAGCCCAGTTCTAAGTGATTTTTTATTGGAGATTGGGAGTATGAAGAATGGAGGTACAGGCAGCAATCATTATTGAGAGTTCCATAGCAACCACCCGTCTCTCCCTAAATACCAAGACTCTGACACCGCAAAACAAGTTGCAGAAGAAATTGGCATTGTGACCTTTGTACTCTGCTTGATCTCAGTGTCTACACAAAGTCCTCTGCAGCCAGGAACTCAGTCCTAAAGGGAGCAGACAGGGGTACGCGATTGCAGAGACTTTATTTTTATTTTAACCATTGCTTTATCTTATAGTAATGAGAACTGTAAAATCATTTTTTAACTCTCCATAAGACATGCCTCAATTAAGCAGCCATGCCATTAGCAAAACAGCTTGATGTTCATCTATTTATACGCTTTCCCCAGTAAAAATCAACGTGTTAAATATTTATGTAGCACAGCAACCTTTGGTCCCTCGTATTTGCTCAAATTTGTACTGCTCAAAGCAGTAAGATACAAGTGGAACACAGAGGAACCAATATGTTGAACTGGATCTTTTGTGGCGGGCTAAGAATTCCAGTAGCCAGCAATGTTCTGTGCATGCCTCAGGCATTATCTCATTTAATCATACAGAATTCTATTAGGAAATTGCTATTTGTAAAGTAAGAAATTACTTTAGTAAAGTAAGGACCTGAAACTTGAAGTGCATTTCCCCCAGCCAGTAGGATACAGGAAGAGTAGAACTCTAGAGACCTCAGCCACTCTTAGTTCTACTTGTGTTGTAATTTAAATAAAGTCTTACCTCTTGGTGTCCATTGGGAGATGGTTCGACCAACTCACATCAAGAAAAGGCACCCCATTCATTTGCCTCAGAATACTCCTGCTTTGAACACACGTATCCCCCAGTTCCCCTCACTTTCTGCAGTAGTGCTGGAAATCCTGCTTTATGACGCCATTAGTTCTACTGTGGTGGCTGCCTTGGGGAGGCCCTGATTCAGCTCAGCACATTTACCTTTCCTGGCCATTTTGACCTTGGTAAAAGCAGAAGTCACACAGTGCCCGATCTGATGACTAAGATGAATGAGGACCCGCTGTCATGTTTCAGGGCCCAGGGCCGTATTTGAGGACCCTGCCATTGTGATGTCTGGCACTTGGCAGATGTATTCACCGCATTTTTGATAAAACTTTAATGACGCAAGACAGGACATCCAGAAGAGCATCAGAAAGTAAATAGCAAGAATGATGGAATAAGCATATTCAAAGCAGGGAGAAGGATTGGGGGGATTAAGGACAATGCGTCTTTATTGCAATAAATTTTATTTAAACACACACTGCTATTGAGGAGCCATCTTAGGATGCGCTACCGGCGTAACTTACACACCTCCTCTTGTGCACTTCAAATCTTCTTCAGATTACTTAAAGGCCTCGTGCACTGTGTACACCATGTAAGTAGAAGTTTTACTGCACCACTTAGGGCATGATGACAAGAAGCAAGGCCTCTACAAGTTCAATCAGATGGAATTGCTTTTCCAGATACTTTCAATCCATAGTTGGTTAGATCCACAGATTCTGATCCACAAATACAGAAGGACGATTGCATTTTTCCTGTGAAGGTCACGGAGGTAAGTGACTGGCCCACGTCCACATAACTAGAAAGTGGCAGCACTATGGTTCAACACCAATTTGAAATTTATTCACCAAAACAGGCCCCTCATTGTCACGTGACTATCCTGGGTCATGACTTGCTTGATAAGCTCTCAAATGGCGCAATATTAACTTTATTTTATCTCCTCTTATACATACAGTATCACATGCAGCTGCGCTACGTGAATTATTTTTGATGGCTTCCATTCTGACGCTTAAAAGAAACAGCTTGGGGTTCTTGACAAGTTGCAGAGAAACTATTTTTCAGGTCTGCTAAGGCCACAGAGCGACTCCTGGGCTCCTTGGTATCATCCATTATCAGGGGCTACAGGGTTCACTTGGGCACAGGGTTTAATAAGAGCAAGCTGTCATCAGACATGGATACTGGAATCAGCTCCTTCCAAGATGGCTTGTGAGGTCTGCCTCCAACTCGTTGTGTTAGAGGAGTCACAGCCCAGTGTCATCTAGAGAAATTGCTACATTCTGCTCAACTAAGTCCTCACACAGGCTGATGACAACAGGATGTGACAAGCTTGCCTGGGTGGGAGTGGGGGAGTATGGTGGTTAGGGAGGTAAGCTGCGCTGCAGGGATGAGACAGCTATGGGTACAATTCCCGCAGCACTGGGAGACCTCCTTCCCAGGAAACAGAGGAGGGGGTGGGGGGGGCCAGACAAGTACTCCTGTCTCCATCTTTGTGGGTGAGAAATCAAAGAAAACCCTTCAGGCCAGTCCTCATTCATCAAGAGCTGTGCTTCAGGCAACTACGGCCTCCAAAAGCCTTAGCAGTGATTGCAAACTAGATGCCTAAAGGCTCATCATGAGCAGAGAGACTCAAGGCGGTACTGGCGAGGCCAGTCGTGCAGGTGGGCTGTATCTGCTCAGGTGGGGAAGTCAGAGCCCCTCGGCCAAGAGACAGTGCCTTTCCCTAATCCCCACAAAGTGAAGGCACGCCCTTCCTGGAAGCTTCTCTGGAATGGACTACCCAACTCTAGGTGTCGAGCGGAAAACCAGGCCCAGTGTTGCCAACTTTCAGACTTCTTTTAAAAAGAGCCAACATTCAGATTTGCTTTTGCATGAAAATCTTTGGCTTCTGTTTGGCAACCAGCTCAAATCCTTTTCAACATTGTGCATGGGGAAACAGAAGTTTCCCAGTTCTCTCTGGCTGCATAGGGAACAGGTACCGGCCACCAGTTTCTGACTCCTAGTCTGTGGAGATCCTCCTGCCCTTCCTGGAGTCTCAGCTCCTACAATAGAAAGCTAGTAATGGGTTCAGATTTGCCTTAAGGAAAAGCACAAGAGGCTTCCATGGGGAATATAAAATGTAAAAATGCCCTTGCTAGCGCTTAGAAGATTCCCTCGCTGCTTCCCAAAATCATGAAAACACTGTTGTTAATGCTGCATCGCTTGTGCACGGGGAGACAGCAGTCAATCACGCTAAAAGGCGGTTTTCTGTTATCCCCTGAGGAAGGGCCACCCCTTCTGATTTATGCTGCTGGACACCTGGAGGCTGCTGCGGCACCCCTGGATGTCAAAGGGATCGGTGTTCTTGGTTTACTGTGCATAGGCAGTGACTGTACCATTTGTGTGTTTGAAAAATATCTATTCCTATCAATAACTTGGAGGTTCTGAGTGACAAAAAGCAAGTCGGCATCCTGCTCTGCCATCCATCACGGCAAAATTGCCAGCCACACTCCCGTCCTTCAGCTCTTTATTGTTGGTAATGAGGTACAAAAGGGAAAGAACACGACTCAATTTTTTGGATGCTAAATTGAGCCTTCAGAGCTCAGAGTTGGGGAAAGAAATGGATACAGATTTAGCACAGGGTCACGATGTCCTTTGCTGAGGAGAAACTCTGTGCTTTATGCTTGCAGTTGCTCGGAGTTCTACCACAGCACGAGGATCCACTGTCACTGAGGTGCATTGCATCTTAATTGTTTCTACGATCATGATGCCAGCAGGGAAGGGCAGTGTGTTGTAATGGCTGCAACCTTAATGAGAAAATCACATCTCCTAAGGCTTTAATCAATTATTTTATTTTATTTTATTTTTATGTATTTTGTGCAGAGTCTCACTAGGCAGCTCAGACTCATAGTGATCCTCCTCTTTTCAAGCCTTTCAAATGTGTGGTCGCCTGCTCAGCGCACCCAGGAGCAGGGTAGGTGCAGCATGTGGTGCCATGGATCAAATTCCGGTCCCTGTGCTTGCCTAAACAGGAGCTTAGTCCACTGAGCTACCTCACCAGCTGAATAATTTTGAATCTTTATACAGCTAAAGGAAGCCAGCCCACCCTTAAGGTGGATAGATGAAGAAAATCAGTGGCAGAGTTTGTGGGATTGCCTCTGACATCAACCAGAGAAAGGGAGTGAAATGCTTTGGATACAATTGCACTACATTCTTTAGTTCTTTCCTCTTTCTTTGTGTCATCACTCTTTTTATTGTCAGAAGCTGAAGTATTCTTTCTGACTGCCTTGTAGCTGGAATTTTCAGAGATTAAATAAAATTAGTTACACTTGAATTGGCAAATAGTTGCAAAGAATGTTATCTGCAAGCAACATTTCCCCAGTAGATATTCATTTTATTTTATTAACATTTATTATATTCGCTGGCATATGGATGTGCCAGGTTCTGTGCTCAGCATGCCGATAAAATAGAAAAATGAGAGATGTTGTCATCCAGAAACTGCCTATCAAGGGCCAGCGAGATAGCTCAGCGGACTAATGCACCTGCTTTGGCAAGTGCAGGGACCAGGGTTCAATCCCCGGGTCTACACGTCATGCCTCCCACCCCCAGGTGCACTGAGCCAGTGACCAATTACACCTGTAATCCCAGCGCTCGAGAAGCTGAAAACAGGAGGATCACTATGAGTCTGAGCTTCATAGTGAGACCCATTTTAATGCATAAATGAAAAAAAAAAAAGGAATAAACTGCCTATCTATTGGTAAATGAGGAAGAGCTCAGAACTGCCTACAGGAACAATTTGAATTTATAGTAGCAAAGCAACAGGAAACTGTTTAAGGGAGAACTGAGCCCTCAGCCCTATGGAAATTATTTTCAAGACAGTGACTCAGCATCCTTCAGTACAGATACTCAGACACTATACTTGAGCCCTGTGAGGCACTGTCTTGGTCCTTCCGGGAAGTTATAATAAAAACACTATCAGCCAGGTAGCTTGTGTACACACTGAGCCATGCAGGTCCGAGGCCGTGAAGTCCAAGGTACAAACACCAACAGACTCTCACCCGCTGGTGGCCCACTTCTCACGCAGTGCCTTCTCATCATCACCTTGCATGGTGGAAGGCAAGGAAAGCTCTCAAAAGCCTCTTTTATTAGGGCACTAACCCCTCTCAGAAGGGTGGAGTCTTCCTAACCTTATCACTCCAAATCCCACCAGCACAATGTGCATTAGAGTTCAACGTACACTGTTAAGGTTTGTATCTAGACGTCCCCCTAAAGCTTCATGCAGTCATTAGGGTGCAGTTCCAGAGTTTGTGACTAATTCATGATCCACAGCTGGAATTGTGGGTGTGAGTGCTGCACCCTCCCTAGGGCAGAAAGCCTGAAAGCAGAGAGGCTTGCCTCTGCCACCGCTACCGCTGATCTTCCCCTTTACTTTGCTTTTTGCTGTTTTCCGCCGCCATGAATGGATGCTCTCTGCACTGTGTCACTCTGCCTTGGAGCCAGCCGAGTATGGACTGAAACCTCTACTAACTGTAAGATTAATAAATCTTTCTGTCATGAATTTTGATATTTGTCCCAGCAATGAGAGAAGAGTAACTGAGACATGCACCTTCTGGAGGGACATGAACACTCACACTCAGATACCATAAATACCTAGGTTAGAGAGGACAAGAAACTAAACCATGGAACATGTGGGGTTTGGACTTAAAGAACACACCTACAGGAGAGGAGGAATTTCTTTGCTTGAGTAGAAAACACACAGAAGAGAACCTATGACATCTTTCAAAGGCAGCGATGGCAGTGAGTGCATACACTTGTTTGAGTGGACAGGTCAGCTCTGAGCACAGTCTGTGGGTCAAGGCCTGAAAAAGCTGTGGGTTCTTTGTCCTAGGAATGAATCAAACAGCCCTGACCTCCCCACCTTGGAGTCCCAGCAGCCCTCGAGCACGCTGTGTCTTCACCCCATCCCTTGCCAAACCCTTTCAAGTTTGTTTTCTCTTCTGAAAATGTATTGCTAACTTATAATGCTACATAATATTTTTGCTAGGATAAGGCAGCAATAAATAAATGAAGATATAATGAAAATCAGTGAGGAAAAACGGTTCCCTCTGGATATAACTTTACATCCAACACTGATAGAGTGTGTGTTCTCCTCACAGAAAGCTATCCTTCAGTTTTTGTTTGGGATTCCATTCATTAAGGCTTTTTATTTAATTAAGAATATTAAGTAGAGGAAAAAGACATAATCTCACTGCTCTGCTAATCCCTACTATAACTACTCATATGCTTAAATACAAATAGCACTGAAAGCTAATACTTTCAACAATGACCACAAACTTAGTGACAATTATTAGCTCACAGGTCTGTGAGTGCAAAATCCAGCATGGTAGGGCTGGGCCCCCTGCTTAGGGTTCCCAAGGCTGAGACAGTACCAGCCCTTGAAGAGCTCAGTTCCAACACTTGCAGGACTGAGTGCTCTGCTTGCTCTCCGGCCCCCAGCCCGGGAATCCTCTCAGCTTGTAGAGGCTGCCCTTGGAGGCCTCACCACCTGCAAGCCAGCAAGAGCACATCCGGTCTACTTCATGCTTAGGATCTCTGACTTCACTCACTGTTATCTTTTTGGACAAGTCAGAGGAACTCATCAGCTTTTAAATGGCTTCTGGGATTAGGTCAGACCTACTACTCTTAAAGTAAACTGTACCTTCCAGCATCATAAAATCACAAGAGTAAAAGACATTACATTCATGGACTTGAGGATCAGGCAACTGGTATTTCCTTAAGAGATGGGACATGTTTGGGGCTGAGCATTTTGCCTTCCCCATTAAGGAACACAGTGAGGACATGGCAGTGGTGCAAAGAATGGAAGTCTTTACTAGGAATTTCCCACTTCTCCCAACTCTATACTTCAGCAATAACCACAGTTAAAAATTTTCTCATACATCCCTGCAGGAAAGAAAGTAAGAAAAACACTGGCCAAATAGCTCAGTGGATTAAAGCATCTGCAAGTAGGTGCAGGGGCTGGGGGGTAGATCCCCATGCCTGCCGTGCCAGCCCCGCCCCCAGGGCACACTGAGACTGTGATTGAGACTGAGCATGGTGGCACATGCCTGTAATCCCAGCTCTTGGGAGGCTTTAGGATGGACAATCACCATGAGTCCTATCTAGTAGTGAGACTCTGAATACCCTGTAGACCCTTCCATAAAATACAAAATAAATAAATAAATAAATTTAATTTAATTTGAATAGAGGGCGATTTTTTAGGGAAATGAACTGCTTAGACACAAGAGGATTTCCTCACATGTGAAGGACGGATACCATAAAGAAGAAGGAAAAAAATAAAAACAGGGAAGAAGGAAGAAAATATAAAAGCAAAAGAAATCAGATTAAGTTGAATTGAAGTCTGGAGTCCATCTATGCTCAGAGCAGAAATAAAATTCCACCCTCTGATCATTACCACATCTTTTCTCCATAGCAACACCAAAGAAATAAAAGACATTACTTTTTTCACAGGAGCTGCATGTCTTCCTAATTATTGTCATTCCAAAATTCTTAAAATGCAATGTTGGATCTAAGGCCTTAGAATCCCAACTCTTCATGTCTGTTTCTTCCAAGTACAAAAGGACAAAGAGACATCCACTCATTTTTGTTGTTCTCTGACACAATGAGACATTAAAAATTAAATTTACATTACTGATCATAACTTGTGATTCCAGAAAGTCCCATGAAACTCACATATTCACTTTTTCTACTGTGGCCACAAGTTGCTCTACACCCATCAATTTAAATGCAAACACAGAGAGGGACAAGGAAAGCCCCAACTTCTGTGAGCTGTTTCGCTGTGCAGACTGCACAAGCTGAGAGCTATTCTTCAGCGCTCAGTCCTTTGCTCTGACATTGATTGAGCTGGACTGGCACCTGCACTATGTTACAGATTTGTGTTAATCGTTAGGAGATGGGGATTGGCTCTTCAAATTTGAGCTTTCCTCACCTCTACTGTGAAGAGATACAGAAAGCGCGTCTCTGAAGTCTGTGTACTAGGACATCAAGAGGGAAAGAAACATTTGAGGTCACTTATCAGCAGGTGAAGAACAAACCCAGAGCTGCATGAGGCAACTGCGAGTGAAGCCAGAGCCATGGGGAACCTAGACGTAAACCCTGCATTGCACTCAGACCCAGGCAAGCGGGAGCCCTGTCTGAGCCTGCACCTCAGGAGGCACGGTGTCCTAGAACTGTTCTATGTCCCCTGGTGCTTGAAACCAGCCCCTCTAGCAAAGCCATCTGGACAGGAAGCTGTAGGCTAGACCAGAACCCTTGCTTTGCTTCTCCTTTCTGTAGAGCACTCACTGAGCCTCTGAGCTTCTAGCTCATATCCCAGCTGGGTAACAACTGCAAAGAATCTTTAGAAGGTAATCACAGCTCCTGACAGTCTTCCCATTTCACCGGATTAGGAAAGCATTACGAAGAATGGGTGTCTGCAATGGGCTGACATGCTGATTCGGGATGACTCTCACTTCAAATGCACACAGGACAAGTTCAGGGTTCTGCCGTTGCCTGAGCTTGAGCCACACACTTAGACTGGGTAACGCTCTTCAGATAGTAGTTCTACCTGCCATCAGTAGCCCAAGGAGCCAGGATGGCACCCGGGACCTTCTGTCTGGTACCATCACTGTACTTCCGCCACATGATCCACACCATGTGTGATGTCATTTCCTGGGGTGGTCGCGTCCATCTCCTCTACGAGCTTCCAGGATCTTTACTCCCCTGTGCCCAGTGCTCTTTGCATCCATGTTGTTATGGTTTGTGTCTAGTTGTCCCCCCAAAGCCTCATGCAGTCATGGGGTAGGGACTT